>JAQSVH010018723.1:0-11318 GCA_029448705.1 Adansonia digitata | reverse complement strand
GATACATCTATATGTTGTATCGATACAAATGGGGACATTTCAAATTTTTGGCACGTTGGAGCATTGTATCGATACATTCGGGCTATGTATCGATACATTCAAGTAAAATTGTGAATTTTCTCATATCTTTTGTCCCCGGATACCTTGGACTGCATCATTTGATGCCATATCTTTGTATTTACCTTTGATATGATCCTTAAGCCTTCTTGACATCCTCAAAATACTTTTTTGCTGGGCGACGTTCACAGCCCCCTCTTACGTCCATGCTCCAGATTGCCAAAAATTAGCTCAGATAAAATAAGGTGTCTACATGACGTAACCTTGATTACACCTTCTTAACCTAAAGTCCATGTTCAATTTTATTTTGGTGTAATCAATTTTAAAATCCGAGTTGTAAAACTCTTCAAATTTCAAAATCTAAGTGACTTTGCCTAAAATTAACTTTTCCCACTTTGTTAACTTTTGATTTAAACTTTTAAATATGTCTATTTTCTTTTCAAATGTCATTATAACAACTTTACTCACTTATGAGACATATACCAGTCAAATTTTGACATTGTTAGATTTTTAAAACCTTATCTCGATTTCCAAAATTCGACATCGACCTCTTAAATTGGACAATCAAGCTCAAATGCCTTATTACATTAAAGAAAGCTCATTGGATCCAACTAGACCTTCAATTGGACCTTTCTATCATCTATAACTAATATGAAAGAATCCAAAAAAAAAATTTCACTTAACCCCTATAACAGGAAAAAAGTCAATTAGAGACCCAAAAAATAGAGTGTATATAGCAGTGAACTCCTTGTATTAGGAAATGCTTGTCATGCTACATTTGTAAAGAGGACTCTTAAAAATCCTACATTCAAAGACTTTAAGCCATTAGTAATTATAATAAAGAGTATTCGAATATAGAATGATTATTGTCACCACGTGCTTGGCCCTTAAAACTTTAGGTGATCCGAAGGGCATAGTGCACTTAACTTAAAAATAAATGATGATTAGTTGTGGTACCTATTCACTATATCTCGCTTTGGTCTTGATTAAATCGATTCCATTTGGTCTCTATTTAGATATAATCCTCTTTAACGCATGAAGTTTTGCAAAATGTGAATCCAAGGTTTTTTATTAAGAAAAATTAGATCACCTATATGCCTCGGAGATGTGAGGAATATAGGGATTGTTTTATGAAAACGATGTTCGGATTGGGTGTTTCGTATTAGGCACTTGAGAGATACTAACATGAAACATCGCCTCATAAATTTCATTAGAAAATGATTTTAAATATGAAAATAATACGACAAAATGAAACAAGTTAGTGAAACAAAAAATAAGAAATATAATAATATCATAAACAAGCAATCACAAACAAAAGAAAATAAAAGAGGGCTGATCGAAATGTATCTCATAATTACCTTTGATTATTGAAGCATAACCCAAATGACAATTTTAAAGACCAATCTAGATTCAGTGGTAATTTAAAGAACAAAGACAATTTTTATCAAAACAGTTTAAGGCATCTAGAAGAGAGAAAATTTTAAGTTTTTGAGGTAAAAGCGAGGTTGGAGTATCCCCTCGGAGAAGTGCGATTGGAGTGTCCCCTAAAATAGAGTTATGAAAATAGTTAAGAATAAAGAATTTTTTTAATTTTTTTTTAAAACAAGGTTAGAGTATCCCCTCAAAGTAGTGGAGTTGCAGTATCCCCAAAGTTAGGAAAACATTTTAGAAACAGGGAGAAAATTTAACTTTGATTAAAAAACAGGGTTGGAATATCCCCTTTGAGTAATAGAGTTAGAGTATCTCCACTAGAAAAAATTTTAATATGAAATCCTATTTTTTTTGGTATTTTAACCTTGATCCAAGTTAAAAGGGGTTAGTGTTGTGAGGGAGACCAAATAGGTGCATTTCTAGACATTCGAACGTCTCGATAAAAGAATATTCAAAAATTAGGTTAAAAACAAAAGGCGACATCATGTCATCTTTGTTTCTAGATTTTTCTGGGTGTATCAGAAGACTTCATAGGGTAAATAAGGTACCATTAGAAAGGTAACTCAACAAGGTTTAACATAAAATATTCTAAAAATTTTAGAGAATTGCTTTATAGGCGGAATTAATTTTTGAAATTAAGTTAGTCTTGACACTAGCAGCATGTACGAGGAAAAAGGCATGATAGACTTTGGAAAATCATTCCAAGCTTTTCCAGAATCATTAGATCATGAACTATACCTTTTCAGAAAGGGAACTTTGTGAACTTTTTAAGAAAAATATTCAAAAATTTCGTAAAAACTAGTTGATAGGCCAAAGTGGCCTAAACAAAATTTTGCATGTTGGTTTTAGGGGTTCTAGATAGCAAAGGTTCTAAAAATCATAACTCCTTCGTCCGGGATGATCCAAGGGCAAATAAGGTATCGTTAGAAAGTGATTCGATGCCCTTTAAAGGAAAAATATTAAAAAAATTAAGGGAAATATTTTGTAGTTCAAAAATGATTTTTTAGGTTTGAACTATAGTGCTACCAGAGCAAAAATAGGCAGATTATTCGATATTTCGATTTTTCGAAGATAGACTTAAGTCTAGGATGTCTGAACGTCTATGATAGAAAGTAACACGGGCTTCACAAGTTCCACAATCTTGGATTAGTTTAGGATGATGGAATAACTCATTGACTATGTCACCAAAAAGAACACGAGGCTTAAGTTCAAGGATTAATACTAAAAGGATTTCCTTTTTTCTTTGAAAAATAAACTTATTTCACCATGAATCCAAAGCTAAACTGTTTATCTACCCTCAAGATTAGAAGACTAATTTTATGAAAGCATTAAGTCTATGCTATTCTTCATCTATTGGAGGTAGCATGAATTTAACTTGGGGATTTCTTTTAGAAAATTAGATTTTTAACTAATAAGCATGCATCTTGACAGGAATGACATAAACAAAACATAATGTGTACTGAGATGAACAAGGACAAAGCATGCAAACACCACCAATGACATGTTGACATGGAAATGGGTGACAAAAATCTGAAAAGATGACAAGTAAGGTATATGAACTCATTTAAACAAAAGAATATAGGCTGAAGTTGTCAAGAAAACATTTTTATGTCATGAGACTCCTTAAAACACAAGAAAATGCATGAATATACATAAGACATGTTAAGGTGGACATTTAATCATGTGTTAAGCATGTGAAAATAGATAAAATATGATAGAAAATGCATAGATTTGTTTTGATGTCAAAATAAAAGATAAGATGTTTGGCCTACCATGCAAAATTAAGGCAATAAGAGAGCATCAACACGCTAAGACCACAATAAACAAGGTAACAATAATGCATGAGAACTTTAAAAAGGTCACGGTAACATAAAGAGGTCACTAGGATGATGAAAATATTGAAAAATCAGAGAATATGCAGTGTCAAGTGGAGAAAATATACCAAAAGTTTTAAGCTTCAGCCTTTTCTTTGAACAATAGTTTTGAACTTCTCACCCTTTTAGATTGAACAACAAAAGAATAATGAAAATAAGGGGCTTTTTAGTTAGGTATGGATAAAGAAGAGTTTTTAGAGGGATTGCGAGTGAAATGAAAGTTTTTAAAGGACTTTTGGTGATGGTTTTGAAGGGATCCGAAAATGGAAAAGAGATTTTTTTTTTTTAGTTTTTGGTCAGTGTGGAAAACAAAAAGAATGAAGGAATAAATGGAATTTTTTTCTAGGAATCTCCTCCCCCTCTTTTTCAACTAAGTCTAAGGTTAGCTTATATAACCAGAGAACGAAAGACAAATGGGCAAGGGCATTTTGGGGTTTTGGTGTATGTACCTTATGCAGAGGTCAAGTATAGTGTTCACCCATTGGTTTGCTCAACAAAAATAGTGGATCTAGACTATTTTATTTAGCTGCTCATTGGGTAAGTTCAACCTTACCTTTTGACAGATTGTCTACTGTCATGAAATGTCCTTTGTCATTAGCTATTTGACCTTAAGATTTTGTTTAAATCCAATCACAAGCCCAAAGAGAAGCCTGGTATGAATTTTGTTGATTTTTGGTGCAAGAAGCATGTTTGAATCAGATTTTGAATCAGTGGTGTAGTGGCTAAAAAATGGCTCGAACTAGTCAAATGTGTCTTTGTGAATCGATTCACAAGGTATTTTTTACTCTTGAGTATCGATACAATGAGTTGTGTATCGATACTAAGAGCAAAAAATGTTTCCAGTCTTGAGACTTATAGGCCTGTATCGATGCTCCATGTATTTGTATCGATACTTATGCTTGTGTATCGATACATTTTATCAAAAATCATAACTTTAGCCACTGCCAAGTTCTATACTGATACAAACATGCTAGGTATCGATACCATACCTTGGGTATCGATACCAAACCTTCTCATATCAATACTATATGTGAAAATTCAAGTTTCTCGCATCGTAAAAACCTCGTATCAATAGTTGCGCCTTAATATAACCTTTATGTACCTGTGGCTTCTAGATTTACCTTAACTTGGTCATAAACAATTGGAAATTGATTTGTGTATTCATTTGAATGACCTTGGTGACACCATGAAAAGTGGCCTTTGATGCCTCGTTTTTACATTTTCTTTAATACGGCCCATAGGCAATTTAGACCTTTCAAAAAAAAAATTTCACCTGACGCCTTGTCGCCTAATAGTGCCTGGCGACATGATGCTCGACATTCATGCCCCAGTTTTTATTTTTATTTTCTAATTTTATCATCTTTCAGTTAAGTCGTATGATGCCAAAAATTGGCCCAAACAAAATGAGGTGTCTACAATTATCTTATAAGGAGTGATACACCATCTACATTTTCTTAAAAAACATGAATTTCTTCAATAAACAAAAAGGATATAAGACATAACATCTTGAAATATATATTTTTTATTTTTGGTGTTGAAATTATTCTAAGATATTAATAAAGAACGTGTATATCTATTTGCAAAGATGAAAAAAAAACTTTATGCAAGCATTGCTTCATATACAAGTATTTCATATATACAAGAACATCTCTTTATGTTTGGATCTATATTTTATTATAGCATTTAAACTTGCTAACCATTTTCAAATCTAGCATTAGACTTTATTTTAATTGTGTTGCAACAGGTATCATAAATTTAAATATTTGATTTAAGGTATTAACTAAAATTGGTAATTCAATAGAATGCTTTAGAGTTGGTTCTTTTAATTTTACATAGCTTGTAAATTTACGTTGTTCTTTTTATGAATAAAAAACCTAAGTCGGTTGTTCTTATTATTACCAGCTATATATTAGGCAAAGTTTGGCGTGCTGCATTTATAAAGCGAATTTTTGAAAATACTATATTGAAAGACCTTAAGCTATTAATAATTACAACAAGGTGTATTCGAATAAAGAACAATTATGTAGTAACGAACAATTCGCCATCTCTATCTGCCTAAGGATGATGGATTTCTTCAATCAATAGAAAGTTATATGACATCTTCAAATACATATTTTTCATTTTTTTTAAATACTCTAAAATATTGTTAAAAAACATATTTATTCAATTCACACCTAGCTAGATTATATATACGTTTGTAAAGAAGAATAAAATGGTTCTATATGAACAAATATGAAAAAAATATTAGCATTAGGAAGAAATGTTGAGATGTTGAATTTTAATTAATTATCTTATGAACAAAAGGGGCCAAAAGGTTTTAATTGCAAAGTACATTGATATTTTACTTTCCAATAAGTATTTTTTATTGTTGACCAAAAGTTTTCTAAATTTTTTACTAAGACTAATTAATATTGTTTTGGTTGTAATTTATAGGTTCAAATTTTGGAGGTTGATCTTGAGATGTCTTGATGTATTGTACTTAAAAATTGAATTTGTATGATTTTAGGAATTGGAGAAAATCTTTCCTTTAAATATATTTTATTTAGTTATTGTATTTAAGAAAGTTATTTAACTTTTTTTATTTTCATATTTTCATTTATAAGATAATGGTTTTTATTTTAAGTAATCTTAATATTTTATACATTTGAAAACTAAGAGAATGATTTAAAGTTAATTTTTGTTAATAGTATTACTATTTGTTAGTGTTACAGAAAATATCAAGTTCAATTTTGTTGAGATTATATGATATTTTTTATATTTAAATTATTATTATTATATTAAAGTTTAAATTTAAATATGAAATAAGTATAATAATATATTATTCATGATTACTTTTATTTTTATTTATAATAGAATCAATCAATTAAATGTTAAACTAGGAATATTATTTGTCATTTTTATGCTTAATTATTGTAAATATGATATGGACAGTACTCAAAGATATTTGAAATTTATAGTTTATATATTATCCATTAAATCTAGTTTAAAGTTTTACTATTAATTTTTTATTTAATAATACATTATTGTTGTATAATAATTATAAGTATATTTTCATAAATTAAATATTTTAGTTATCATTTATATACTTTATTTTAAATAAATTATATAATTATAGTTTACTTTTTTTTGGATTTTATGGGTTTCGAATCAAATTGTCTCAGCTCAGATTAGATTGGTCTCGAGCTCAAATTTTGAGTTTTGACAAGTTCTAGATCAGATGGGTCTTGGGCTTAAATTGTAACGATTCAGGCTGTTAGCTTCAAAAGAGAGATTGAACCAAGAGGGGGTGAATTGGTTCTGCAAAAAAACATTATAAATTTGAAATAAATTGAAAATAAAAGATAAGATAAGGAAGAGAAAAACCAACAATGGATGTAAAGAGGTTCAGTTTTTTAACTCGGTACCTACGTTCTCTTTTCTTGGTACTTTCCTACCAAGGTGATTCCCACAATTCACTAAGGAAATTATTACCTTTAAGGCTAAGATATAACCTTACA
Organism: Adansonia digitata; assembly: GCA_029448705.1. Classification (NCBI taxonomy): domain Eukaryota; kingdom Viridiplantae; phylum Streptophyta; class Magnoliopsida; order Malvales; family Malvaceae; genus Adansonia; species Adansonia digitata. The sequence goes on along the minus strand of JAQSVH010018723.1, from coordinate 4,459 downwards.
CAACTATCTTTTAAGGCTTAGATAGAACATTTCAATTACTTTGAGAATTATACCCTAAACTCTCAAATATTTTCACACACTTTCACATAACCCTTTTTGTGAAATGAAACAAGTATTTTGCAAATAAATTAAACCTCTAGTAGGCAGATGTTTGCTAGAATTTAAGTACAAGATGAATGAGATACAAATAGACTTGAAGAGTGTGAATTGACACAAGTGTAAAATAATGAATATGATGATTTTGAGCTTTTGTTGTTCAATGATTCAATAAAATCTGTATCTCTGCTTCTTTAACTATTTGGAACTTTCATTTATAGCTAGAAATTGATTCATAGACGTTGGGCATTTAATGTGGTGGTTGGAGAGCCATTGTAGCCTTCATAAATGCTTGTTTTCGTTCAATCCCGTGCTATAGTATTGATACATTACCAATAGTATCGATACACAAATAAAAATAGTGACCGTTATAACTTGTTCTATCGATACTGGGATCAGAGTATTAATTCTAAGCAAGTTGTATCATGCATATAAGGGTTTCACCTAAACCTTGGCTACTGCCAAGCCTTGTATCGATACACATGGGTTGAGTATCGATACTAAGCAGCCTGTATCGATACATCCTCACTTGTATCGATACATTTGAGGGTTTTATACAAACCTTGGCTACTACCAAGCCTTGTATTGATACTCATGGGGTGAGTATCAATACTAAGTAGCCTATATCAATATATACACACTTGTATCGATAAATTTGAGGGGTTTTATGCATAGTATCAATACATTGTTCTTTGTATTGATACTAACCTTCAAAAATATTTGTGAAATGATTTTTGTTGACTCAAACACATCTCAAGAATTGTTCTATGTATAAATATAATTTTTGTCAAATTATAAACTTAGTATTTTTAAAGATGTTTTTCAATTTAAACACAACTACCAAGTTGAGTATTGATTTAACTTAAGTTATTTATTATATCAAAACCGAAATCAAGGTTCACAATCTCCACCTTTTTGATATAACAAAACTTAAGATAATTGCTTGTGTTTGAGATTAACAAAAAAATAACTCCCCCTCAATAAAGCAATGGTATTTTTAATTTTTTTGAAGTAACAAAAGAAATGACTCCCCCTCAATAAGTTGCCCAAGATTAAAAATCAAGCTTGAGAAATCAAGCTTATGTTCAACATGTAATTCAGGTTCCAACATATGCATAATCAATTCATGGAAAGCAACATATTCCAACATTTGCATAATCAATTCATAGAAAGCAACATATTGCAAATTTAAGGCCTTTCTCCCCTTTTTTGTTATATTAAAATAGAATTCAAAGATAAGTAGGCATAAACAAGCATAAGTAGGATAAATTAATAAAGCAAGCAAAGGATGTTTAAGACAATGCAAAACATAGAATAACAGAGAATCCGAAAACCATAAAGTTTGATAAATAAAGAGAAATCCTAACGATCTTAAAATGATATCCTAAAAAAATAAAGTTTGATAATTTAATAAACGCGTTTAAGTTGACTAGACATCATCGGTCGGAGGATCCTCGATGGGTGGAGGAGTAAGTAAAGGCGTACGAGGAAAAGCAGCCAAGAAAGCATGAAATTGCTCTATTAGAGCTCAGTGACTTTGCTCAAGAGTAAGAGAGACGAGCATTGGTAGTGTCAAATCGTCCCTCCCATGCATCAAAACAGCCCATAATAGATGTGAACATCATGGGAATGTCCATAGGTGTGGAAGCCAAAAGTGGGGGAGGCTTAACATGCTTCATTTCATCATAATCATCAAAAGCGTCCAGTTGCTCAAGTAGTGGTTATCGATGAGCCTTTAGAACAAAGTCGCGACCTTGAATTTCATATCCAGCATATCCCATGGATTTGCGACCAATATAGTGATGTATGGTTACCATAATTCTGGGGTCACATAAAAGATTAGGACCTTGGGTGTCAAAGTAGTAACTCAAGGCCATGCCATGAAAAGACTATGACAACCATGTACACATGAAATAAGGTCTGCGAATATGAAATAGGCTGAATTTGGATGATTGCCGGATTGAATCATGTGTAACCACCAATAATCCACATCGCTAATCAAGGTATGTTTGGTTCTGTCTGGGCGTAGCACATGTAAAATGATAAGATGGAGTAAGTGATCGACCGAAGGAAGGAGCGTGGCCTTGTTGTGGGGGGTGCGTAATGCAGTGGAAGCCGAGCCTTCATAGATACGCCTGCATTCGAAAAATCGAAGGCAGACGTGAGAGAAGCTGTGTTGACGAAGAGATCTTATCCTAAAAGATAGGAGCAAATAGCAATAACATTATCATGGTCATCAACAATGAGAGAGGCATTGCTAAAGAATGCACGGAGAAGATTTTCACAAATCGAAACATTTAAGGATTTTGGTCCATCTGAAGGTTTCAAAGATTTGAAGGTAAGGATAATTAATGGACTAAAGAAAAGGAAAGTCGATGACTAGACATTGTTGAATGGGCATCCAGGCATAAATGGTGTTGAAACGCTCCCGAGCCCATGCATCGCAAAAGCATAAGTCAAAGAATGACTGATTTTGGGCCGGAGGTGGTTGACGAGTGAAAGAGGTGGAGGTACAGGTGATGGGACCTTGACAGCGTGCTGTTTGTTTGGTTTTGGGAGCCATGGGTGTGTTTAAAACTTTTGTCGAATAGGTGGAGTGGGTAAAACGCTATTTGAGGATTTTTGTCGAACAAGTGATGGGCACTAAAATTGGTTTGCAATAGGTGCAATGTAATGAATAAATCTGTAATTAATCACATAAACAATGGTGAGGAATAGTTTAGGGATGAAAAGAAGTTGAATTTTTGAAAAAAATTTGGACAAAAGTGATGGATTTAGAGAGGGAAGCAGTAAAGGTTAGGGTGATGGGGAATTTTAAAATCTTGATGGTTTGGATGGTAGTGAGTGATTTTGAAATGGTTTTGAGTAAGTGTGATAAGGGAATTTGGTTTATGGAACAATCGATTTTGAACTAAAAGGGTAAGGATAATGACTTTTGAAAATTTAAGGATGAAGTGAGAGAAGGATGGTTTTGTGAACAGTGTTTTTAAATGATGGAATTTTGTGCGGGAGGTTCTAAATGAACAGTGAGTATCGATACAGAAGAAACAGCATTGATACAAAGAACATTTTTGGGTTTGGTATCGATATAACAAACTAGGTCTCGAGATTTAGATCAAATTTTTATTGTATCGATACACACTGAGAAGTATCAATGCAATGCATCGATACAGAAGGGGCAGGTATCGATACAAAGAACAAATCTGGGTTTGTATCGATACAATGGAAACAAGTCTCGATACATGGAAGAAAAATGTATAGGAATCGATACAGAATGCCTAATATGGGGTCATTTCTAATAAGATGACATCAAATTAGATGTTTTTTTAAAACATTTGAAAATATAACTTGGACCAAAATCAAGATCATTCAAAACTTAATCAAGATTTAACAACATTATCCAATAAAGTCATGACAATTAAACATTACCAAACAAGCAAGTGTGTAAAACTAGTTTTATCAAACTAAGCATGATGCAAACAATAGTGAGGCACAGTATTAGGATTGGATCAAATCATGAATTTTAGGTGTATTCACTAATCCAACTTCTCTTCTAATTGTGCAAAATCTATCATTGTCAAGTGGTTTAGTGAAAATATCAGCTAATTAATGCAAGGTATCAATAAATTCAAGCACTATATCATCTTTTTGCACATGATCTCTAATAAAATGATGTTTAATTTCTATGTGCTTGGTTCTAGAGTGTTGGATTGGATTTTTGGTGAGACAAATGGCACTAATATTGTCACATTTAATTGGAATATGATCCATGGTGATGCCAAAATCCTCCATTTGTTGTTTTATCTATAAAATTTGGGTACAGCAACTACCCGTGGATATGTATTTCGCTTCGGTTATGGATAAAGCAACATTATTTTGTTTCTTGGAAAACCATGATATGAGCATATTTCTAGGAAATTGAGATGTACCGAAGGTGCTTTTCCTATGAATTTTACATCCACCAAAATCTGTATCGGAGTAAGCATGTAAGACAAGGGATGATTCTTTTGGATACTATAGGCCTAGATTTAGAGTATTTCTAAGATATCTAAAGATTTTTTTACGGTAATTAGATTAGACTCTTGTGGTGATAATTGGTATCTAGCACATAGGCATACACTAAAGATTATGTTTAGTCTACTTGCGGTAAGATATAATAATGAATCTATCACAGACCTATAAAGTTTAGAGTCAACGATTTTACCTCCTTCATCCTTTTCAAGCTTTGTTGAGGTATTCATAGGTTTGAAACAAGGCTTTGATTCATCCATTTTGAACCTCTTAAGTTATTCTTTGATGTACTTTGCTCGATTGTTGAAGATGCCATCTTTAGTTTGTTTAATTTGTAGCCCCAAGAAGAATG
>JAQSVH010018631.1:0-11325 GCA_029448705.1 Adansonia digitata | reverse complement strand
TGTCATTTATTCCACAAACAGTTGGACACTTTTTTCTTTCTAGTCCATGAAGAGCTGGACACTTTATTTTCTTTTAGCCCATAAAGAGCTTGATGATTTTTTCTCTTTTAGTCTACAAAGAGCTGCACACATTTTTTCATTTTAGTCCATGAAGAGCTAAATGCCTTTTTTCCTTTTTAGTGCAAAAAAGATGAATTCCATTTTCCCCTTTTAGTCCATGAAGAGCTCATCCCTTTTTTTTTCTTTTGGTTTACGAAGAGCTAGGTATTTTTTCCCCTTTTAGTCTATGAAGAGCTAGACACCATTTTCTCTTTTAGTCCATGAAGAGCTGTTCCTTTTAGTCCATGAAAAGCTATACATTTTTTTTTCCTTTTGTCTATGAAGAGCTGGATGCCTTTTCTTCCTTTTAGTTTATGAAAAGATAGACATCTTTTTTCCTTTTTAGTCCATAAAAAGCTAGACCTTTTTTTTCTTTCTAGCCCATAAAGAGTTTGACATTTTTTCCCTTTTAGTCCATGAAAAGTTGAATGCCTTTTTTTAGTCCATGAAAAGCTGGACCTTTTTTTCCTTTTAGTCCATGAAAAGCTAGATATTTTTTTCCCTTTTAGTCCATAAAAATCTACATGCTTTTTTTCCTTTTACTCCATGAGAAGTTGGACACCTATTTTTCTTTTAGTCCATAAAGAGTTGGATATCTTTTCCTTTTTAGTCCACAAATAGTTGGACACCTTTTCCTTCAATCCATAAAGAGCTGGACACTTACCTACCTTAGTCCATAATAAGCTGCACGTTTGCCTACCTTAATCCACAAAGAGATAGGCGCCTACATGCTTCAGTCCATAAAAAGCTGGACCCTTATCGAGTTATTCCATGAAGAAATAGATGAATACCTACCTTAGTCTATAAAGAATTGGATGCCTATCAAGCCAAGGCCTACACTAGCTGGTACTTGTTAAAGAGGTCAAACCTAGGAAACTATAAACCTAGTAGAAAGATCAAACCCTACAAAACTTATTGAAATTTTTTTATTACTCGAGACCACTACTAACATACTCTGCCTATCTCATCATACCACTAACTAGATCTCTATTTTCCTTTAGGCACTCATGAGGCAATGTTATATCCTAAACAAAATAGGGTCTATTTATCTTTGCCCTATTCTTGATGCTTAGTAACGACCAGAAATGGGCAACTGTAGACACCTTATTTTGTCTAGACCAATATTCAAAGTATTAAAAGTTATCACTGATGTACCATCAAGGTTACTGGTGGAGGCACAAGTTAAGTTCCTACCATTCTTGACTAAGGTAAAGAGTATAGAGAGTCAAAGTTAAAAAAATCTATACTTTTGTATGCATGCCTCGATAAATAGGTGTAAGGTATCGATATAAGACTCTATATCATTCAAATTCCAAAACTTTACTATTTCTATCAATACCAAGTGGCATGGTATTGATACTTAAAGAGTGTTATCGATACCAATAGTGTTTGTATCAATACAAAGTTATGTCATGGCTAAAATTATGATTTTTGGCCAATAAATATCAATACAATAGTGCATATATCTATACAACAAGCTTGGTGTCAATACGAGCTTGCTGGTATCGATACGATATACTTTGTATCGAAACCTTATTTAAAGTATCGATACATTTTAGCTTTTTTTTGGCTCAATGTATAGATATAAAGCTCAATGGATCGATACATAAGGCTATTTTTGGCTTAATTTGAGACATTCTTCATCTCTTTGCACCATAACTTTAAAAGATAAATTTGGTCTTGACATTAGCCTCAAAAAGTATCAATATTAGACATAATGTCATACAAATCATGTAGATTTAATTTTTAGGCATTAAACATTGGATTAATACATTTTGGAAAGGCCCATTGAGCTTGGCATGAGGGTATTTCATAAGAAATTTGATTTTATGAAGGATAAACTTGAGATTACTCATTTGATCAGCTAATGCATGGCTTTCTTTGCTTGTAAGAATTAAGATTAACCAATCAAATGTCAAAAAGTTTCACCTTGGTATAATGAGTCATCATATTGTACATGCCAAAAGTCCTATATGCCTTTATTGTTAGGTCATCATAGTGGCTAAAATGATCCACTATATAATCCAATTTTTACTCAATTGAGTGGAGTGAACTTTTTTAAATTAATCGCCAAAAAACACCTTCAAGTATCCTATAAGCTCCATTCCCATAGCTTCTTTTTCACTCTCTAAAAACCTTTTAAAAACCTTTTATTTCCCTTATCTTTACCCTAACAACTATCTTGTATGGCCCTCATAATCAAAAGCTCTTTCTTTTCATTCTTTTCTTGTAAAACCATAGCCAAGAAAAAGGGAAAATGAGTTATAAGTTGCTGTATTATTGTTTACGGATATAGCTAGGAGTTCAAGTTTCCATTTGGGTTTTTTTTTAATCTTTTTTTCCTTCCACTTTTTATTTTTCTTTATGAACCTTCATGTTTCCATGACCTTATTAAGGCTTTCTTGTGGCTTTATTTGTGGTTACCTTAGGATTTGATGACTTTCTTAGTGCTTCAATGGTGTTTTGATGAAATAGAAAGCCATATTTCTTATTAAGATTAAAACATCCTCTTCTTATGCATTTTGCCATGTTTTTTTTATTTCAACATGCTCATTTCATGTGTGAATACTCAACCTAGCATATTTTGATCTTGAACATATCTTAAAATGCATTTTCACTATGATTCCTTGTTTAAGTGCATAAATAGTTTGTTGTTTTGAGTGACTGTTCATATTTGATATCTGTACTTAGTGTAGTTTAGTATGTTTTTTGAAATGTCTTTATGATGCCTGTAAAAATTTTTTTCTAAAGAAACCCTAAGTTAAGTCTATACTAACCTTAACCAATGGTGATTAGAATAGATTCAAGGTTTTCAATATATTGGATCTTCAATCTTGGGGATATATCAAACACAAATGTTTAAATCTTGGCCTCATTAGGCCAAATAAATTTTGTCTGAATCCAAAATCAAGAATGCTTTCAAATAATTACTTTAAGCCTTGTTTCAAGCCTATCATTACTATTGCTATGGGTAGCAATTGGTTTTGGAGCCTACTCTGTAGGAGTTAGATTGGTCTATTACTTCTTTACCTTAGACTTCAGTGATTAGACATTCGTATGTCCAATGCTTTAGCACGGGGCCATAAAAACCTTAACCCGAAGAAACTTTTATTTTGGTAGTGGTAGCATAGTTATTCCTATTTGAAAAATTATTTTCAAACTTATAGTGATTCTAATTTTCTAGCAGTTTTCCTAAAAATGGCTTTGAATTACCTTTACGATAATACCTTGTTTGCCCCTAGATCATTTTGGATGTAGAAGTTATGATTTTTCAAACTTCACTGTGTGGAACCTTTGGAAATAGCGATTAACATTCTATTTGGGCGATTCTGACCGATCAACTAATTTTTCTTAAACAGTTTATGAAATTCCCTTTCTAAAAAGGTATCATTTGTGATTCAGCAATTTCAAATGAGTCTAGGATAATTTTCAAAGTTCACTGCTCCCTTTCTAGCACTTGTTGTCAATACTAACTTAAACCCAATTTCAAAAAATTAATTCCACCTCAAAAGTTATTTTTTATGATTTTTGGAATATTTTTGCATTAATCCTTATCAATCTACCAATAATGCCTCATTTGCCACTGGAAACCATTAGACCAAACTAAAATAAAGTTGAAAAAGTGGCTAGTGCAATGCTGTCCCTTGTTTTTACTGAACTTGAGAAAATTTACCTAAATTTTCCTAAGCCATCTTTTCTAGTCATTCAAATGACTTGAAAAATATTTAATAGTTTTCCCATGGTATCATGAGTCATGACATAGTCCCTTTGGGCTCGAATCAAAACCTAATAATGTTTTTAAAATTAATTTCCCTATCCTATTTAAATTTTTAATTTTACATTCTAAAATCTTGTTTCTTTTTAAATAAATATAAAAAATTTTTATTTTCAAAAATCATCGAAAATTTTGTTTTTTTTCAAGGGGATCTTCCAACCCTATTTTCTTTAAGGGAATACTTTAACCTTATTTTTCAAAATTACATAAAAAATTATAAGTTTTCTCTCCTCGGGAATCCTTAGACCTTTTATCAACCTTTTTGCACCTAAGACGGCCACCGATTCCAAACTAATCTCAAAATTGTCAATTCAGTTATTCCTTAATAATCGAGGTCAATTACAAGATACATCCTGACCATCCTCTATTTTTGTTATCATGTATTCATCTTTAATGTAACTTTTATTGTATTTCTTTATGTCTTATAACTTGTTTATCTTTTGACGGTTTGTATTCATAGGTTCAAAAATATTGAATTTCAATAAACTAGAGGCAATGTTCTGCTTTAGTATCCCTTTCAATTCTTGACGTAAAGTATCCTCTTCTAAATCAATTTAGATCTCATTTTACTGAATCCTCTATGTTTCACCTCCCTCCTAGGTTGCATATAGAGATATAAATTATGCTTCTATCATAAAATTCTTAATATTTAAAAATTTTGCATTTATAAGAAGGGGATTACACATAAATAATGATCGCATGAAAAACCAAGGAAAACTAGGACTTTGATAATTTATGGCTAGATTGTGCCAATTTTGGGCATAGTGGGGGTGCTAATCATTCCACACATGCAACCAATTCTTAGACCTTTTTAAAACAAACTCTAGTGTATGAAATTCATAAAATCAGTGTTTTGAGTTTTGCAACTTGGAATCCTTGGTTTTAGTAGGTAACCAATCATACCTAGCCTAAAATGATTAGTAGGGATACCAAGTCATGGGCATTTTGTAATGGCTATCCAAGGCTGGTTAAGTGAGTGATTCGTTCGACAGTCTTCCTCTCGACTTCCACTTTATCATGCGTAATTCAAATCATAGTTAAGGGATGATACAAAGGCGAGCTCCTTCTCACTTTTAGTTTTTAAGTTGTAGTGCATCACCATGCATGGGGGCACGTCACGACGAATTGTATTAATTGATAAGTTGGTTAATGAAATGTTTGATGAGGTCACATTTACTCTACAACATTTGGGTAGCCATAGTGGTTTGCTAGATCCTCCTCTTGATCAATGAACGCGATTAATGAAATTAATTATGTCCACTCCCAACATGTTAGGGACCTAATAGGTCATACACAATAGCATAGTATTGTTGAATTAAAATAGAGATTTAATTATATTTGAATTAATTAAATAAAGATAATTAAATGGAAGACTTAATTGAAAAGTTCAATTAAAAATTAATTTAAGATAAAAATTTAGATTTTATAAAATCTAAAATTTTGTTATCCTTTTAAGAAATAGTAGATAAGCTTATCTTATTTAGATAATGTCTGAATTGAGACATATTATGTTTAGATAGATAATGTCTAAATCAAGACATTACAATGTGGATAATATCTTATACGAAATTCCTTGGATAATCTTATCAAAATATATTTATTTCAATAATTAATATTAATAAGATTATTATTAAATTAAAAATATTTTTAATTTAATTTATGAATTTTATTTAGATAAAAATTCATAAATGGGATAGATAATTGGCTCAAATGAATTTCTACTTATTTATCTTAATTTAATTATGTGATAATTAAATAAAACAAATTAGCTTATTTATGAGATAAATTAAACAGATTAATAAAGACCTTACTTACCTAAATAATCTATGGTACGCAAAGCTAGAATAATGTCTAGTACATAGTGCCTTGGCCAACTTCACCAGTGCCCATTTTGAGTGCTAGGTTCGGCCACCATAGATGAGTGGTATGATCAAATTGAATTACTTAAGGTGAAATGTTTCACCTATGCAAGTAAGTGTAGTTTGATTGAAACTCTCCTTTTAGGGGAGATTGTATTCGGCTAAGGCAAATAGGGTAGGAGATGCCCAACATTATATGGAGGGAAAAACACTTGTTATAGTTCGATCAAAAAAGAAAAAAATATTTTCTCTTTAAGATCTCTCTAAGTGTTGCCACCCTGAAAGGAAGAAAAACCACCATTGCTGCCACCTATTTTTCCTCCTTCTTGTGCTATTTTTCAAGTCTTTGGGAGCAAAAATTACTCAAAATTATTCCTAGATTGAGTGAAGGAAAAAATATATCGCATTAGTCTTTTGTTTAAGACTTGTTGAGTTATCTAGCTAGCACCAAAGAACTACTAATCCTTGAAAAGGCTCCCATTATCTTTCATGTGGATTATCGTTAGAGGCAAGACAAGTGCATTGCTTGTGACCTCATTGATTCAATCAGACACCAGGGCACCCCTCTTCAGGAATCTTTTGAATTGGATTTGACTCTACATCATGAGATTCAAGAGCTTGGTAAACTTCTCATCAAATATTTGATTTAATCCATGTTAATTTACTACACATTAGTTCCCCCTCTTAAATATCTAAAGGGAAGTTCAACTACTTTTGTGTTTAATGCTACCTATTTAATATTATTTTGCCAAATTTTAAATGCTATTCTTGCATAAGGCCAGACTTCACTAAGAATATGGATTCCCAACAAAAGAAAGGCCTTTTGATTTAACCAATTATTATGGATAGGAAAATAGTCATGACTAAAATCCATTTTACCTAACTCGAAAAATTTTTAAGGTACCCAAGAGAATATATTCTTGATTTCATAGTTCAGACATGGATACAGTTTAGTTCTTAAATAGTGCATGGAAAACTGCTATGTCATGATGAAATTAACCAAGAATAAAAAAATGCAACATAATCTCTTGCTTTTATAGACTAAATGGTTGTTGCCATTAAATCGCTAAGTGTAGTGTTCGAATATGATTACTAGCAACCAAAAGTCACAAGATCGATGCAAAGTTCAAGAGAAATTGAAATTAGGCATCAATCAATTGATTTGCATAGGCAAGTATGAACACTATACTTTCATAAACAAACACCAATAAAGAGAAAAAGCTATTGTAAGAATGAACTAGGCATTAAATAGAAATGGCATGTTGAGCATTAGCCAGGTAACCAATTAAAGTAAGGTCGCTAATGACAAGAATTATTGGGTATTCCATGTACATAATTAAAGCCTATAAACATTTTAATTCAAAAAAGAGAATAGCTTTAATTTTTTATGATATGTTGCTGATAATTCTTTCTATAAGAACATGCCTTAGCAAAATATTCCACATTGTTTTTTCACAAAATCCCAGAAATAACATAACAGCAAATAAGACAAAGAGTTGTCCTAGTATAATAAGTTAATTTAAAGGGGTTGCTAGGGGCCATGCCCCCTCTAAATTCATAAAGTCCTATAGTAATGAAGTAAAACCTATCTAAGTAAAATGGAAAATTTTTAATTTGCCCCTCTAAATTCAGAGATTCCCGTGAACTAAAACTTTTCAAAAGGTAAAATTTTAATTTGGTTTCAACATTTTTTATTTTTGATAACCTTTTTGTAGAATTAATACTACATTAATATGTTTTATTTGCTAAACTTGTCATTTTTTAACTTTATCATTATTAATTTGATTCTCTTTATTTTTCTCTTAATTCATAATATTTACTTCTTTAAATTAAGAATTTTTTCATCTTAATTAATTAAAAAAATCTTAATATTAGTTTATGATATGTTAACTTATATAATCTTTTTATGATAGTAAAAATAATTAAACTTTACTTTAGTTACTAATGAGAAAACTGACTCCTTAACGGTAGGATACAATTATAATTTGTCATCTAATATAGGTTCCTAGTCTAATTTATATAAATTGTATGTGCACCATCATAAAGTAATTATCAAGAATAAAAAATAAATTAGAAGGCTTATACAGAATACTCATATTTGTGTTCTTGAAGCAAGGTTACATTCTTAGTCAACAATGGCTAAAAGTATACTTCTTAAATTTAATCTTACATGTGGAATCAAAACTTGACTTTCTAGCCTACTTCATATCATCCAACATGCTTCATAAAAAAATATTATTACCATGCATGTATTTGATTAACATATGGATTTTGCATGGGGCACTAAAAATTTCTTGATTAATTTCATCAAGTTTTAGGTTGTCACAAGATTGTTTAAAAGTTTTGATTAGTAAATATTCTTGTATTTGTATTCTTTAATGCATTGAAAAAAATGGTCTATTATCAGCGTGAAATTCAATGTCTGTGTTAATTATGTATTTAATGGTTTTTTATTGAATTAATATTATCCAAAAAAATGAAATTTTTTGGTGATTTACAAAATCAACTTTGTAATGATGTCATCTTATTATGTGAAATCAGAGGAGCTATGGAAGTAATGTCTCCATAACGAAAACTTGTTTCATCTTCACCAACGTATTGACACTTGTTTAAGAAGATGAAAGGCAACTAATATGATTACATCACAATATGAACATTATAAATGTACAAAACCTGTACTTAAAGTAATCAAAGAAAAATTTTATTGATGCCATAACACAAGAAGTTCGGAGAGACTAGCAAAATGACTAGTCAACCATAACACATGAAAAAGGAATTTTTATCGATGCCATAACACATGAAGTAATCTATCTTGGTCATAATGACCAATTATGGTGAGAATGAAGTTTGGAAAGACTAGTTAACCATAAGATATACATTAGGGTGGAGCAAACCTTTCTCAAGACACATCTGAATCTTATTATTGTTTTTCTTTCATCAAATTGATATTTTTGTGTCTAATATAATCATGCTTTTGGAAGTTTTAATTGCATTAAATATTCATTATTTAATAGTTATTAAATGATTAAAAATTTTTTGCTTAAATATTTTCATGATAATTTTATTCATGGTAATATATTTTGGTAGGCTATGATTCTATTAGCAATATGTACTCTCCTTATCAATATTTATATATTATCATCTTAAAGTTAAGTGCATAATTGAATATGTTTAGTAAATTTTATTTAACTAATTTGAGAATTTTAGTTTTTATAACTACATGCATTATTATGCCATGATTTATCTATTAAAATGATCTTAGGCACATTTTATGTGATTGAAGGATGTATGTCATTGAATACATATATATTATACAATGATTTTGGAATATGCTATAGCATGAAAATTTAATATTCCATTGTAATATATAATTCTTCATAAAAAATAATGTTATTATTAATAGTCTAAATCACTTGCTTGGTATTAGCCATATCATTTTAAGTTATATGATTTAGATGAGTTGTTAGTTATTTAAAACAAGCAATTTTTTTTTTAAATAACTTCATTCAGTGAATGACATCTATAAAGTTTTGTGCCATGAAATTGACTTGGTATATATTTTTTGAGTTATTAAATCATGTATGCAATTATTTATGGTATTATGTATACTTTGTCATTATTGAAAAACTAAATTAACTACTTGGGATTTGCTATAGCATCTTAAATTGATTGATTTAGTTAAAATTAGTAGTTATTTGAAATAAAGTTTTCTTTAAATAACTACATACGGAGAATGACATTAATATGTAATTATTAACCATGGCATCGTAATTGCATGATTTGATATTACATTCTGTTGCAAGTATTCTTAATATGCTGTAAAGATTTCTGCATATATTCAACATGTCTTTATTAAAGTTCTAAATCATTTGTTTAAGAGTAATCACAACATCTTAAGTTGATTGTTTATATTAAAAATGATAGTTATTTAAAATCAAGTTTGCATTTTAAGCTGATTGGTTTAAATAAAAATGATAGTTTTGTAAAATAAAGTTTTTTTAGAAAACTAATTACATAAGTAAAATGTCATTAGTAAGAAATTATTGTGATGTACAATAAATTCTAATGTATACCTATTGAATATTGTAGACACCACATTTTGTTCAGACCAGTTTTTAGCATCCTAAGAGTTAGGTGAAAAATGATAAAATGATAAAATCAAAATAAAAATAAAAACTAGGGGACGATTGCTAGGTGCCATGTCACCAAGCACTATTGGGTGACACGGCGCTAGGTGAAAAAATTTTTTGGGAAAGGTTTTAAATGCCTATGGGCCATCTTAAAGAAAATATAAAAATGAAGTATCAAAGGCCACTTTTCATTATGTCACCAAGGTCATTCAAATGAATACACAAATTAATTTTCCATTATTTGTGAACAAGTTGAGGTAAATCGGGAAGCCCACACAAACTGGTGCTAACTACCTACCTCAGTCCTCCAAGAGCAGGACACTTCCTTACCTCAAAGCCTACACAAGCTGGTGGCATTTCCTCGAAAAGCAGGATGTTTACTTATCCTAAAGCCCACACAAGCTGGTGACACCTATTTACCTTAGTCCATGAAAAGCTAGACGTCTTTCTTTACCTACCTCGAAGCCCACACAAGCTGATGAGACCTATTGGAAAAAAACCCAAAAAACAACCTAGTAAGGGGGTCAAAACCTATGAAACTTTAAAATCTCCTTTACTGCAAGTTATTTAACATATCTTGACATGATACTAAATGGCTTCCTACTTATTTGCAGGCACGCAAATCCATTATTCCATCCGAACAAAGTTATGTCTATTTATCTTTGCCTAGTTCCTAAAACATAGCAATGGACAAAGAAGGGCAGCTGTAGACACCTTATTTTGTCCGAATCAATTTTTGGCATCCTAGAAGTTAGGTGAAAATGATAAAATTAGAAAATAAAAATAAAAACTTGGGGATGACTGTTGGGTGCCATGTCGCTCGGCACTCTTAGATGACACAGCATTAAGTGAAAATTTTTTTTAGAAAGGTTTGAAATGCCTAAGGGTCATGTTAAAGAAAATATAAAAACCAAGCATCAAAGGCCATTTTTCAGCTGTTACCAAGGTCTATCATATGAATACACAAATCAATTTCTCATTGTTTATGACCAAGTTAAGGTAAATCAGGAAGCCACAGGTATATATAATTATATTAGGGCACAAGTATTGATAGGAGGCCTTTACGATGCGAAAAACTTAAATTTTCACATTTAGTATTGATACAAGAGGGTTTGCTATCGATACCCAAGGTGTGGTATCGATACTTGCCATGTTTGTATCATACGGACCTTGGCAATAGCTAAAGTTGTGATTTTTAGCAAAATGTATCAATACACAAGCATGGGTATCAATGCAAATCTATGGAGTATCGATACAGGCCTGTAAGTATTGAGATTAGAAACATTTTTTACTCTTAGTATCGATATACAGCTCATTGTATCGATACTTAAGGGTAAAAAGTACCTTGTGTATTGATACAATACTAAGGCATTTTTGCCCAATTGGACCCACTTTTCAGCCTTTAAAAACCTGATTTAAACATGTTTTTGCACCAAGGAATTATCATAAATCATTGCAAACC
>JAQSVH010018610.1:0-11327 GCA_029448705.1 Adansonia digitata | reverse complement strand
TGGGTCATACAAGTTCAAATAATTTTGAAATTTTATTTTATAAGACTTTTGTTTGGTAATTTTAAATGTAATAATTAATTTCATTTTTCACATAATTAAATAAACATGTGTAAGAAAGTTAAAATTTTAAAATTTAATAAATATTTATATAAATATAAATTTTAGAATAATTTATTTATAAATTGAATATCAATATTTTGTATCTAAATATTATCATTATTTTCATTCTATCTTTTAAGTTAAAATAAAAGTTAAATATGTAAGTATGATATATTTACTTATTATATGAATAAAAAGAATTTGCACATTTTGATATATTTTTTTATTTGGCAATGGTTATATACTTATTTTTTATAAAATTTTTATGATATTTAGCGCTAAATATAACAATAACTGATTAGGCACTTAACTACATACTTGGTACAATAAAATTTTCATTTTTAGCTAGTTTCTTCTTATTTTGCTTTATTAGCATTTTTTAGTTATTGTATTATCATTTTTAACAGTACTGTAAACTTTCAAGAATTTTTCTTATTATTATAATTTTTATTTGCAAATAAATTACAAATATTAATGTAATTACATTACATCTAATTATATAGATCAATTGACTAAATGTTCAATTAAAATGTTGAATAGCATTCTTAAAATGCCAATTAATTGATTTAACTTTAATAATATTTATATTTAAATGTTTATAGAAAACTATGATCCATAAAGACTAATTGATGTAACATTGATATAAACCATGATAACGTCAATATTATTAATTAGTTCAATAATGACTTTTTTGTACTATATTATAGATGAAAGGAAATTAAAATTGGATTCATATAACAAGAAAGATTTAAATCATGTGTGTTGTTTGTTAAACACTTCTCTTTGTTTATTTTCTTTTAATTACATAATTTAAATATGATTTACATTTAATGTATTGATAATATATACGTATATTATAAATAAATCAAATGATGTCATCTTATTAAAAATAAAATTATTTATAATTACTTTAAAAAAAAAAACTTCTAATAGAATAAGATTATCTGGTTTATTAATGGTATATAAAATATTGCCTCTGCTCTCCTTTTAAGGACAGCAAGATCTAGCGATTGCATGCCTCGACCTGCGTAATTAGTATGGAAGATAAAATTGCTCTGTATTAATTGCCTTTTCTTTTTTTAATCCTCGCAGTCAAGCTCTTGCTTGGAACAAGAACCAAACAGAAGAATCTGCCACCAAGTCCACCTTCTTTTCCAATCCTACACCACTTTCATCTTCTTGAGGAACCCTTTCATCGATGCCTTTTCACCCTCTCACAAAAACATAGTCCGATCTTCTCCCTCAAGCTCGTTTCACGCCTCGCCGTCGTCATGTCATCGCCGTCCACCGTCGAAGAATGTTTCACCTAAAACGATATTTTTTTCGCTAACCGCCCTCTCTTTTGAGCAGGCAAATACGTTGGCTACAACTACACCAACGTAGGCTCAGCTCCATATGGGGAACATTGGCGCTACCTTCGTCGTATATTCAGATATGAAATACTCTCCCCGAATTGCTTGAAATTGTCTTCGGCAATTCGGATCGATGAAATGGACCTTATTGAAAAATTTGTACAATATTTCTAGCAACGATGATGATGGTTTCGTTAAGGTAAAGTTGAAAACGATGTTGTCAGAATTGACATTCAATATGATCATGAAAATGGTTGCAGGAAAACAATACAATATTGGGAAAAAAGTGAGAGGAAATTTAGTAAGGAAAAAGACTTCAGAACCTCATAGAGGATCTTTGTCGGGTGGGAGTGTCAGCATTTATAGGAGATTTTTTTTCCATCGTTGGAGTGGGCTGAATTTCAAGGATACAAAAAGAAAGTGGTGAGATTTCAAAGAAACAGATGAATTGTTGCAAGATTTGATTAATGAGATTCGTAGGTATAAAGGTGATTTTGAGAGGGAGAACACTATGGTCAGCCGTTTGCTTTCTCTGCTAGAATCACATCCTGAGTACTGAGATCATCAAAGCCCTAATGATGGTTAGTCACTTCTTTTTTATTATACTTATTTTTTTTTTTCAAACTAGTCCTAGTAATCATCAAAGTCTCATGAACCTACAATTTAACTCAGTTGGTTCATACAATCATTTTAAAAAAATTCACAATCCTTTCTCTTATAGTTAAGCTGAAGCCTTCTTTATACAAAAAAATCAAAGCCCTAATGATGTTTGCTTTGCTTTTACACAGGACATGTTAAATGCATCAATGGATGCAATAGTGCCAGCCGTGGAATGGGGCATGTCCAATTAACACAGCAATCCAAATGCATTGGCGAAGTGTAGATCAGAGCTAGACTTCCTTGTTGGCCAAGAGAAATTGCTAGAAGAAGTTGATCTTCACAAACTAAATTATTTAAACATAGTGTTTGAGACCCTTCGATTAAACACAGTAGCTGCACTCTTGATGCCCCACATATCCTTCGATCATTGGCTATCACATTCTGTTGCGATTAATGGTTAAGGAATCACAGAAAAAATACAAAGAAGAAAATAAAGAGAAAATCAACACAGATATTTAACGAGGTTTGATAATGTACTTACGTCCTCAAGAGTGATAGTTGTAAGTTTTTTTTTATCACAATTTAAGATTATATCAACAATATAATTATACTAATCCTACCTAATATAATTTTACAAAATTATCCGTGTACCGTACAATTTTATTACGTTACACTTTAACATCTACCCACTTACGTCTTTGTATGTATATAAAAAATATATGAGCTATATACGACACGTTCCTAAAGACGCTATGTTGTTCGTCAATGCATGGGCAATTCACAGGGACCCCAAGTTGTGGGACGAATCGATAAGTTTTAAGCCTGAGAGGTTCGAAAGTGGAGAAATCAATCATGAAAATAACTATAAGCTAATGCCATTTGGGCTGGAAAGGAGGTCTCGTCCGGGTATGGATGTGGCTCCGCGTGCTATTGGTTTGGTTTTGGGGTCATTGATGCAATGTTTTGAGTGGAAAAGAGTTGATGAAAATGAAATTGAGGTGACTGAAGGACAAGGTGTGACTATGCCCAAAGCTGAACCTTTAGTGGCCTTGTTCAAAGCACGTAACATGACAAATAAGCTGTTGTCAAAACCTTAAATAATAAGTAGGGATCCTTATCAATTACAATTTCTTATAATTGTACTCGAATAGTTATAAAAAATTGAAATGTATTAACATTAACAATTCACTTTTATATGCAACATTATATATATATATATATGTCAAGTTTTTATTGATTCAACTAAGCATAATTATGAAATTATAATGCAGAGAATTACCGGTAACATGTTTTCCTCGTGAAACTAATATTTTGTTTAAAAAGTTTCTTATCTTCTCACAAACTTTGACAGACAAATTAGACTATAAATTTTATAAGGAGAAAGGGTCTAATTATTACTTAAAAAAAAAATAGACGAGGTTCTAATTGCTTGGCTATATTTACTAATATCGATTTCGTGTTCTACAGTGTATCCCCAGTTATATTGGAATGAAAAAAAAAAAATTAGCCTTTCGAAAAAAATCACATGGAAGAGTTAGGATTATGACTATTACTTGTATAGGATTCCTTGCTTATTAAAATTGACATGATTTTAATTTTGAGTTGAAATGTAGCACTAATTTCAATTAGAAAATGGAAGACTTAATTATAAATATTAAAATTTAAATTTCATGTTTATTAATGTTATCTCTTAAAAATAGACGCATAAAATAATTTGATTAAACTAAGCTTATAATTTTTTTCACTTTTTTTTTATTTTCTATATTTATGTGTCAATGGGACCTTTTAACTGAATTAATTAATTGCAAATTTAAATTTAAATGTTCTCCTGACCATATTCTTAAAATATATCGAATCAATCTTAATTTTCATCTTAGAAAATATTAAGCAAATAAGAAATGCGGAGATTCAAACTTGAAAAAAAGATGGTATTAGGCTATTAGCTAGTTTAACAATTTCATAAACTAAAAAAAACTTAAAAAACAAAGTCTCATTCAATTTAAAATAATAATTTTATTTATAATTTTATCTTTTATCCTCTTTTTTACTTTTCATCTTTCGTACAAAACACAATAGACATATTGATTTTTTTTTCTTTATTTTTTTCTCATTTCTTTCTTACCAAACATAATATAAAAGTTGTTCCATGAAAACTCTTCTTGTTTATGGACTTTATGTTAATTTTGGGCAGGTCATGATGAATCGGTAAGCGAATTTAAAACTTAAACAGGTTCCCTGATGATTTCACACTACTCAAAGTCCACATATTTGATTCTAAATTTCTAGATACTCAACTCAAGCCATACAATAAGGATTGAATTTGAAGAGGGAGGTACTCATCTTTTTCTTATACCCCTTAAAAGAAGCCATGAATTTCATTCGATGGAAAAGAAAGTTGTCAAATTATCTTTTTGATTATAAGAAATTCCCCGGAATTTTTCCTATATGTTCCATAGATTAATAAAGCATGTGCCAAAAAGGTAAGTATATAAAAATCTTTTGTCAAATGAACGTATTCAAAGTTTAAGTGGTTAAAATAGTGTTATTTGACATTAAGTTTTAAATCTTTTTACCTATAGTTAATTAGTTGTAAGCCAAATGTTTAATATGGTATCAGAACGTATTCTTCAAGTTTATCACGTGATTGACTTTTTTGTCTTCACCTACATATGATCGGATCCTTTAAAGTGTTGTTATATATATCTAATGTTAATTAACTCTTGAATTATTTATGGTCTTTTATTCAAATCAAATTACTCCATTTATTACCAATCGTCACGAAGATTTTTTAAAGTAGCCTTATTTACTTGATGTCAATTAAATATTAAATTATTTATGATTTTTTATTCAAATTGAATCAATCTACTTAATATCAATTGATGATAAGATGGATGCTTAACTCTACTTTTGTGACTAATTTCATGATAGCATTCTTAGAATTGGAAATTTAGTGCATTTTTCCAAAGGTATGTGTTTTTCCTTCTGTTTTTCTTAATCAAGGCAAATTTTGCTTTATTTTTTCACCCATCTAACTTTTCTTTTTTCTTTCCAACTCATCCCAATAATTAAAAGGCATGAGCCATAACTTTCTAACTCATTCCAATAACTAAGAGGCATTTGGCCCAAAACTAAAGCACAAACTAACCAAATTCTTCAATTAGAATGAGAAGGCATTATTTTAATAGTTATTTATTGATTATTGATGATTATTTATTATTCATTATTGATAATCGATGATTATTTATTATTTATTATTATTGATATAACCCGATTGACAAGTTTGACAAAATCACGTCCCACTGTCTTTTTCTTCACTTTCCAACTCATCCCAACAATTAAAAAAAGGGGATAGGGCAACATAAATTCCTAACTCAATCCAATAATAAATTGGCATTTGACACAAAATTAAAACATAAGCTGACCAAATTCTTCAATTAGAATAAGAATGCTTTAATGAATAGTTTATATTACCCAAATCACTTGACCCCGATCAACAAGTTTTGATAAAATTACGTAAAAATGATTATATAATTTTTACGTTGAACCTACGAACACTTTAGTAATTAGGGATTTTAGCCAGTGAATAATTAGCCTTGTGATTTTATACGTACCTTTTCAAAGAAAAAAAATATATGATTGGACTCTCCAAATTTTGGGGTAAGTTGAACATTGTGAAATATTTATTAGTCATAAACTCTTTTTTTTTCAAAGTTTTGAACTTCTTCGATCTTAATATAGGAAGGTTCCAACTTAATTTCAAATCAATTACCACCGCAAAATAAAAAATTTTTATAGACAGTAAAAAATTGATTCTATTTGAATTTAGTAGTACTAAGACGAATATCATCCCTAATTTAATAGTAGTGAGGATGAATGTAATGCTCAAAATTTTTCAAAGACATGGTTTTTGAATATAATAATTGTTAAGGATGATTTTTAATCCTTAAAATTTTTAGAAACAATTGTTTATCTTATAAATATAATTATTGATCATTCTTAATTTTTCTTACTCATTAATCTTTATCAAAATATATATATTTTTGAATTTTAGTTACCAATTTCCAAAATAAAAAAAGATGGTAGTTGATAATGTAAAATCAAAATTTTTAAATTATTTTGAGCGAACTTTCTTTTTTGTGGAAAAAAATGACATAATGAGAAATCACCCTTATGAGACTTTTGAGGCAAATGAAAAACGCGTTTCTCATCGGCTAACCCTTTTTTTTTTCCAAGCAAATCTTAGCTCCAATCTTATTATAAAAAGAGCTACCACCACTCATTTTTATTTGTAAACTTTCCTTAATTATTAAAGCATTTAAGCAAGCATTGAGTTTGAAAACTTTTTTTCCTAAACATGGCTATGGCTAAACACTTTGGGTTCTTCATCTTGCTCATCGTGATTATTCTAACATTATCGAGTGTCAGAAACGTTGAAAGTAGAGTTCTCAAACGCGTTCATCAACAAGGTTAGAAATAAATAATCTCTGTTTTTATTTATTTTTCTTAATCTTGTGTATATTGCTTTTCTTTAAATCTAAATAAAAAAATGAAATTATTTCGGTTTTTTTTATGTACAAATCTTCTTTTGCATGTATCGAAATGATCGAAATTAATGATATTCATCATCGATAATGTATATATAGGGTATGCAACTTTGGCCACCCTTGGAGTTGTATGCAAGTGCTGTGATGGTGATGGAGGTGAATGCAGAAGCGCATGGAATGCTTCTTATTCTTGCCCAAAGCTTCAATGCCTTCCATGGAAGTACCGGTGATTAAGATTTAAATTTTGATTGCAAAAATGTTTGCAGTCATATCATATTTATTGTGGTTATAGATATAATGAATAATACCACAATTATATCTTGAATATTGACAACGGAAAAAGCTAAAACCGCAAAATGCTGACTGAAATATCGCACTGCAACCTCTGTTTAAATCCCTATCAATGACCAATATAATAATAAGAAGAAGAAGAAGAAGAAGATTAATTCTATGTTTTATGTATTTTTTTTGTACTATTACTTTTAAAGAAATATGATTCCAGTTACTATAAATTATGGCAGCATGATTATCAATTTCAGATTACAAAATAATAATAATAATAATAATAATACATAGCCAGTTGTTATTTTAATTATCATAAAAAATGGCTTGTAAATTTTCATGATGATTTTTAATTTTTTTTTCCAGAAAAAAAAATTGACTTTGCTTTTATTCATATTTCAACTTTGATATATAACATGAAAGATGAAATCAATTTCCTTTCATATAAAACCAGAATGTGATCATCAACCCATGCATGAAAATAATTTTCTGTCACCTTTTATTATTTTTTATTTAATTACTTCCTTTTAGTGATCAATTTTATATATATATATATATATTGATTAAAAGAAACAAACATTATACTTCACTGTAATGCTTAATTTAATAATTATTAACAAATGTAAGAAATTTCAAATGTTACAACCTTTTGAAATATTCTTTTTGTGAGATTCATAATTTTTAGAATGATTTTCTCTTTTACAAAAGAAAATTAATATCTGGGAAATTGGGGAAAAAGAATTTACTAATTTCAGGATCGACTTCAATCTTGTTAGAATCTACCTTTTAGAAAAAAAGTATGAACCATTTAGTTTAAATCCAAGCTAATGTTTTTTTACAAAGATATTGCGGTCTGAAATTAATTAAATTAACTATTTTACTTATATAATGTTTATAAATAAAATTATTAGATCCCTCCAATCGATTTGGTTTGAAATAAATCACATAAAAAGCTACATATATTTTATAAAAATTAATTTCAATTAATCATGATTTTGTGTATATATATATATATATATATATGTTTTTGAAAGAAAACAAAATACATATATTTTATAAAAATTACTTATATAATGTTCAATTCTTGAAAGAAAAAAAAATACTATCAATAACCAAAGTCGCAAATATATATTTATATATAAATATAAAATTGAAAATATGAAAAGGTTAGGCCCATGAAAATTACTGGCAAATGCAAACATGGCAAATTGTCTTAGATTCTAACTAAAAAAGAATGTTCTTCACTTTGTGCAATTTGACTAGAGGATCAAATTCCTTGTGGGGTTTTGAATTCCAGGTAGAATTTATATAAATTGGTATATATTTAGACCAATTTTAAATGAATTTGGAATTAATTGCAACCATTTATACTTGTTGTTTCATTCAAAAACTTTTGTCAACCATCATAATATGAGCTAGAAGGCTTTGATGGTCTGTAATTTCTAAATTTCAAAATATTAAAAGGAACGTATGAAATAGGCTTATAAATAAACTCTAATCTTACTATTTGTGCTTGAATAAATTCTTATTTTAAATTAAAGTTTGACTTATGCTAAAGATTTATTATTCGAATGTAAATTAAATATTAAAAGTTTATTTTGATACAAATTAAAAATTAAAAACTTATAAACCCATAGCTTATCACCATTGGTTCATATAACCACCTTTAAAAATTAGTATTTAGCAGGTCTAGAGTTAGAATCCCAATATCTGCAACTCTTTCGTCTATCCTTAAACTGAGACCTTCTTTGTATTAAAAAAATTAAAAATTTATTTGAATGTAAATTAAAGTTAAGAACTTATTTGAGTGGAATAAAAGTATAATAACTTATCTATGACTATGAAATTCAAAGGCTTTGTTGTTATTTTAGACATTTCTAAAAGCATCACCCCTTTTTAAGTTTTTTTTTTACATATAAACTACCATTTCATTGAAAATTTTAAACTAATAAACAAGATTAAATGTCATATATTATTTTTTTATCATATTAAACTTTTAATGTATCTTAAAAAAATATGTAATAATTCTTTAACCCGTTTATTGAAAAAAAACCTCTAACCTTATCAATAAGGAATATGCCATAAATTTTTAAAATAATTATATTCCTTTAATCAAGTAAATCTCGGCATAATCTATAAACAACATAATTATAAAATACAATAAAATTTTCATTTAGTCCCATAGATAAGTACTCTTTTCTCACAAAAAAATATAAAAAATATGAAACATTAGTACAAATATATAATCATAAAGTAATTTTTAAACATTTTTAGTTAAATAAAATTATGCTTTTGAAAGTTATACCAAGTTTGCAATAGGAGAAATGGCATCAATGACATCACAATTTGCTTGGATATCAAGGGAATCATGTCGCACTTTTCTTATGTAAGGGAAATCAAGGTTTTGTCCCATTTTTAATCAATAATTTTTCCTTTGTTTTCTAGCTGGATGATAATAACAAATTAATTATTTGAGATGTAATTTCCAATTTTTAAAAGAAAGATCAAACTTTTATAATTAATTGAATATTTGCTGCTAAGAAAAATTCCAAAGACAGAAAAGTAAGCATGGCATTAGAAATAAAATACATGTCATTAATTAATTACTTTCGTTTAGTGGTGTTTCTAATTTTCTTTTTTTTTTTTTGCTTTTTTCAATAAAAAATGAAAAGCAAAAAATTAAAAAAAAAAAGCTAGAAATAAATGGAATATTAGATGGTTAATTATTTTCATGTATTTAAAAAAGATTTTACAGGTTGTTATGGGATTTTAGTTGTGTAAATACTACTACAAATTATGTCCTTGAATAAATTGCGTCCATGATCATAAATTTTTTAATTAATTTTATTTTTAGTTATATAATACGATATGGTACTAAGACTTTTAACTTGTAACAATAAGCTCAATTAAATTTTAAGTTTTTAATTTATCGAAGGTAGACTATACACAATCACAAATAATGCATGTATCCGAGAGTATTTGATTCAATTGATTGATCAATAATCTCTTTACTCATTAAGTCGAATTCAAATATTTCCTTCGTAAAAATTTAAAAAAAAATCGAAAAAAGTTATAATGCTTTATAATGTGCCACCTAATAAGCTCTTTATGTAATTTTAGTAATTGCTTAATTTTTGTGGATCAATTGAACCTAGTCATCTTACATGATCCGAAATTCATGAGAAGCACAATTCATTGTACTCCTCACATGTTAAAAGGAGACTCCCTATGCATAAATTAAGAATAAGAATCTTACGACTTCAACAAGAATTTTTCAGCTTTGATGTGGATTTTGCAATGAACAATTGGGGTTGAAATTAATAATAATATAGAATTTCTCTAAGTAGAAATGGGTAGGAGAGAAAACTATAGAGAAAGAGAGTAGGCATATGCTGTCACAAAAAAAGAAAAAAAACCCAATGGTGTAGCATGTGATAAAAGTTAACTTCTTTTACACTTGAAATTGCACATTCCTCAGCACTTATCCTTAGCTATCCAAAAGGAACCTAAAGGAACTCATCGTATCAAAGAAAATTCTCAAACTATCAACTCTGTATTAACTCTGTTGACATAAAGTTATAAACAAACTTTTAGAGATTGCAAGTTCAAGAAAGTTAAAATAAGTAATGTCTTCTTTAATGTAACTTAGATAAAGATAAGAGTTATGGATAGATTAAGAATACAAAAAAATTCCCAAACTATCACAAGGTATATATAAATCATTGCTAAAATATTAAAAAAAAACCTTGAACTATTTCATTTTTTAAAATAAATCTCTATACTTTTATTGTACTCAAATAAAATTTTATTCTTTAATTTTTACTTAATTTAATCTTTATTTCAAATGAACAATTGATTTATATTAAGGGTTTCTTTAAGTACAAATTAAAGATTAAAAGTTTATTTAAATACCAATTAAATAATAAAAGTATAAAGATGTATTTAAATAAATTGATAAAATATAGATTTTTTATTATTTTAGCCATAAATCATTTTGTCTTGCATATCCTCTTTTTTTTTTTTCTAAATCATTTTAAATAAATAGAGTAATTTCCTATAAAGTAACAATACTTTCCAGTTGTGGGGTTATATGTGTAACACAATTATTTGCTAATTTAAAAGTAAAAAATAATTAATCATTATATCTTTTTTTTTCTTTCTTAATTCAACAAACTTGGTTAGTTTTTCAACTGTGATATGACCCCATTAAAAGGGTCCCTCTTAATCATCATCTTTGCTATTGGTGTTTTAATTTCTTAAGAAGCTTATCCAGAAATCTCATATTTATCTACATTTAATTTAAATTTTCTTTTTTTTTTTCTTTCAACTTTGAAAAATGCGAAAGAAATGTATGAAACAATCAAGATTAGAAGATCATCAGTTGAGAGAGTTATCTTGATTTCTCCAATAACAAGTTTTAAATAAAATCTTAATTTAGGGTTTTTTTTTC
>JAQSVH010018588.1:0-11328 GCA_029448705.1 Adansonia digitata | reverse complement strand
TGAGAATTGTTTAAACAGTGTTAATTAAACCTAATTTTTTCAGACACATGAAAAAAATAATTAAAACACGACACAATACAAAACAATAATACGAACAACAACACATATATACAAACTTATCAAAATCAAAGTAAAAGAAATTATAAACATAATTAAATTTATATAAATGTATAATTTATTAAATACAATTATAATATAAAAATAATAGATACATGTATAAAGTAAAATAAAGCCATAAATTATTTTAATAAGATAAAAATAAAAGAAAAAATAGCATTTTTTTAACCTCAAGACTTAAAGTCTATACTCTACCATAGGCAAAATAATCAAAGTCTTATAGCTGTTTGTCTAAATTAACCTCCAACAATTAATTTTGGACAACCAAACTAGGCTCTCCCATGCAATTCCAGGGTAACTTTTAACTATTTTATAGATAGATAGGTAGATATAGATTAAATTTATGTAAATTTATATTTATTTTTAAATTTAAAATATAAAAAATAAAATAAAAAACAAAAGATAAAAGTAGATCTGACAATTTGTGTTATCGTATCGTGTTTTGTGTCATGTTTTATTTTTGACATGACATAATTATCTGATATATAAATATGATGTGATTAATTAATCATGTTAAATATTGAAATACGAATACGATATAATTTATATTTATTTTACAGCGACATGATGTGATTACGATATGATTAAAATTGATCCATTTATGTCTAATATGACACTACACGATTACAATACGAATAACACGAAAACATGATTAAGACACAAATTACAAAAACATTATCAACTAATCTATCAATCAACTTCCTTTTTGCTTCATTTCAAATTATTTTACTTTCTAACTTTAGCATGCCTCTTCTCAAATTATAATTCATACCATTGGGAGCCATAATTTTAAAATATATAAAAAATTTGTTAGAATTAATATAGCAACTTAATAATTTTGATTAGTACTTCCTATTTTTTAATTACTAATTTACTACTTATTATTAATAATAAGGAGTTACTAGCCTACTTTAAATGTACAACCATTTTAATAGTTTAATATGAGATTTAAAATATAAAATATATTTTACTATTAATTAATAAGATTGAGCTTATACTTTAATTAGTTTATAATGTGATGAGATCTTATTCTTATATTGATAATTGTATTATTAAATTAACTTTTCTATTATATAATGCTATTATATAATATTAGAATTGTATATTACATTTATGTAATTATTTATAAATTATAGCATAATATATTAGAAATTATATGAATAAATCATGTTGGTTATACTTAACTTTTATCTTAACAATTATGTTATTACTAATAACTAAAGTAAATGGATACATCAACCCGATCAAATATTTTATACACTAAAATATGCGACATTCACGTCTTTTTTTTAAATGAAATAAATAATTTTTATTAAATATGATTTTTTAAAAATATACAATAATAAATTAAAAGATAAAAACATTCATACTTTTATTTTACTTTTATAATAATTTTATTAATTAAATTATTATCATTTAACTCATAATATCAATTCAATTACGATAAGATAAATGTCAAAATTTTGAACATCATTAGTGTTAATAGTTCATTACGCTATTTTGCATATATCATACGAAAGTTGCTTTGTACGTAATCCTCCTTTTTTGTTAGATCAAGTTGTATAAATTTTGAAATCTAAGCTTAAAACTAAATATAATCTTGTAGCAATTTAAATTATTATTTAAAATATAATAAAATAATAAAAATTATTTTAAATTAATATTTTTATATTTTTATAATTAAATTTAAATAAAAATATTATTTTAATTAATAAATAATTTTTAAATAAAATTAAATAAAATAAAAATTTATTTTTAATTAAATTAAATTTATTGAATAGATAGGTTATTTGACTCTCTGTTACAGTCTGTTTGTGTGGTGTTTTTACTTCTCTACTTCTCCTTCGTCATCGCGGGTTCGATTTGATCGTAGTGGACCCTCAGTCCTTTTTAAATGCGCCCCCTGTCTTCCCGCACTCCGACTCTACTCAGACTAAACCGCCAGAGATTAGGAAAAAAAAAAAAAAGCAAAAGAAACTTCATTTCATTTCATTTCAGTGCACGAAACTCGAAGGACAAAGAAAAAACTATCTTTGCGAAGGTTAAAATCCCCAAAGGGTTCGTTGGTTGTCTGAATGCAGGTGGAACTTACTTTTTACTCGGTCTTCGAACTGCCCAACCCAGAGCTTCGGTTAGTAAGTTCAATACGAGAAAACAGCTGTTTCGCTTTTTATTTTTTCAACTGTTCTTTTTCCTTCGTTTTCAACACTCTTTCTCATTGCATTTTCTTTG
This sequence comes from Adansonia digitata, assembly GCA_029448705.1. Taxonomy (NCBI): domain Eukaryota; kingdom Viridiplantae; phylum Streptophyta; class Magnoliopsida; order Malvales; family Malvaceae; genus Adansonia; species Adansonia digitata. The sequence goes on along the minus strand of JAQSVH010018588.1, from coordinate 8,979 downwards.
CATTACAGCTTTTTTATTGTCGTCTTGTTCCTTTTTCTTTTGTCAGTTTGTTACTAGTTATTACTTCTTCTTTGTTCTTAGCTGAGAACATCTTTTGTTTTCCTGTAAATGGCTGAGAACATTCGACAACACGAAAAACTCGAAAACTACATTTTCTCTGTTTTCTATCTGCCAGAAATAGTCTGAATATTTCGATCTTTTCTTTCTCTCTCTGATTTTCATTGCCCAACAACAACCAAAAAGAAAAAAAGAAAAAAGGTTGTTCTTTCTAATCTGTTGTATTCCTTTTTTTGGTTTGCTCTGTTTCGGTTCCAATTTCTGGTTTTTTTTTGTCGATTTTTAGATGTTTGAATCTTTTCAAATTATGAGGTGCTAAATTTTGATCAGCAATCGTAATTCGTATGGTTTGGGTTCTCTATTCGTTGTTGATTAAGATCTACAATTGTTAGTAGAAAACTATTTCGTTTTTCACTCAACAAGATTGACACTTTTTGCCAATAGACAAATGAAAAAAAAAAAAAATAGCAATCTCCATTTCAATGGTGAAAACTTGGAAACCTCCGCAGTGGGTCAGAATAGAGAGATTGCGATTAAAGAGTAAAGTTAACTTAGTTGGTCAGCTGCGTTAGCTCATCACTTAGTTTGTTTGTCTGCTTTGTTGGGTATATTTTTTTCTTTATTTGGTTACGGTTCCAGTGTCATGTGCAAAACTTGCTTTTTGTGATTCTTTTTGTTGGCTATCTTTTTACTACTTTATAATGCCATACACCAAGGAAATTTCTTTTCAAAAATACTTAATTAGACCATTTTGAATTTCTTCTGGATCATTTCTAATCGTGATTTTGATGATGAAAGGTTTTCAACTTTATTTTACTGCTGGAAATGGATCTCTGGGTATAATTTTTCTTCTTTGATCTTAAAATGCTTCATTTGTTCTTGATATAGGCAGTTCTGAGTGCCACAGAACAAGAGACATTACTCTTTTAGAATTGTGTTGACACTTAACTTTATCGACGACTGCTATGCATTGGTGAATTTAACATCTAATTTTCTAGCTTTAAGTTTTTATCAATGATGTTTGTTGGGAAAAAAACGTTTCAAAAAGGAGATTTAAACAAACTTTCCCTTATTTTTCTTACTGCTAGATTCCCTTTAGGTTTAGTCGTAAAATCTCCTGCCTAAAAATTTCACTGGTTGTACCCTGCAACTATAATTTAGACTTGGTTATGATTTTAAGAAGAAAGTTTTGGTCCAGTGATACAAAAGTTTCTTTACTGCTCTCATTTGTGCTGCTGATATTTCGTGCTTGACAAGAAGCTCATAATAGCGTCCTCGATTAAGGTCTGAACGCTCTTTCGAACCCTTGTGCCATTTGAATCTCACCATGTAATTTTGAACTTCACAAAACCTATAATTTTATTTAATTTGCTCCATGCTGTAGGCCATCATATTTATGAATGTATTGCATGCTTCATCCCTTTGTTATTTGGTTTCTTTCTGGTGCTTTACAGAACCAATAATTCTATTAATTTGGCCCATGCTGTAGGCCCTCATATTTTTGAATGAGCATGCTGCATGTTGATTCTTAGACCAATGTGCCATTTCTTGTTGTCCACTACCATGAATAAACAAAGCACGTATCTGTTCGAGCACTGCTGATTTTAAGCTAAAATTAAGTGATGGATTTGTCTATAGTGATGATCCTGACTTCTCTCTTTTGCAGAGGCAATCAACTGAGAGGGCCGGGAGAAGATTGTTTTGCCATCAAGTGAGGAGTATGTCACTTCATGATAAGTAGGTGCAACTACATGCCATTTTGCATCCAGTGTTTGACATTAAACTTTTGGTAGGAATATCAGTTGCTATTCTCGCCCTTTTCGCAGCTTATTCCGTAATTGTACTTAAAAATTGAATTTGACTCCGAGTATGAAAGACACTGGCAAGAGGAGAAATTCTGCTGATGTCCGATCAATGCGCCCTGGAAGAACTGATAGGAGAAACGGTAAACCAGATCAAGCGAATGGTGGCAAAACTTTGAAGGCTAAAGAAACTGAATCCAAAGCTTTAAAAGCTAGATCAGACACTAGTTCTTTAGTAAGTGATTCAAATGCGGGCTCCAAGCCCACTGAAGTTTATGAAAAATTGGTTATACATTACGCGGATGATGTTAACAGGTCAGAAGAAACATCTCAAGCTACAAAAGTTAATGCAATGACCAATAAAGTAAAAGATGATGAAATTTTAGATGATCGCTCCAGTGACATGGAGGGAGAAACAAGTCGGGGAAAGGAAGAAGAATCAAATTCCGAGGCAATAAAAGATTCAGCGTCATCTCAGGGAGATTCCTTGGCATCTGAGGATGAGACAGAAGAATCAAACCTGTCTCATAGCTCTTCCCATGGTTCTGGAATGGGATCTGAGCCTGAAAGTAATAAATTACACTCAATGGCATTGAATAATACTCCTAAGGAATCTGCAAAATCTAATGGAAGGCCTCCGAAGGATGCTACCAATAGTTTTTTGGAAAGGGATTCCAAAACCTTGAAAGTTTCTCCTAAACCTTCTGATTCTTCAGAAGCATCTCATGGCAAGAATGCTGAAGAGGTAAAAGAAGTTGATGCTTTGGATGAGACATCAAATGGCAACCAAAGTTTCGGAAGTGACAATGAGCATGTTGATGCTGAAGACGAATTTCAAGATGAAGATGAGGCAGCATTAAAAGAAAAGATACAAGAGATGGAGACAAGAGTTGAGAAACTTGAAGCAGAGCTGAGGGAAGTAGCTGCCCTGGAAATTTCTCTTTACTCTGTTGTTGCCGAGCATGGTAGCTCAGCACATAAAGTGCATGCTCCTGCTCGACGCCTTTCTAGACTCTATACACATGCTTGCAAGCATTGGGTTCAAAACAAACGAGCTACAATTGCTAAGAACACAGTGTCTGGGCTCATTTTGATCGCAAAATCTTGTGGTAATGATGTTTCAAGGTATGTAAGTTGTTATCTGAATTATTTTTCAGAGTGCGTCAGAATGTTGCCATTTACTGTTGACAGCCTGAATAATATTCCGCTTTTGTATTTTTAAGGTTAACCTTCTGGTTATCAAACACCATAGTGCTGAGAGAGATCATTTCTCAAGCATTTGGCAATTCATGCAACTCGAGTCCGCTTACACGGCTTCCAGAGTTAAATAGCAGTAACGAAAGGAGTGAAGTAAAGTCTACGACTCTAAAATGGAAAGGTGGTGCTGGTAGTAAACAAGTAAATGGTTTTGTGCAGCTAGTGGATGGTTGGCAAGAGACAGGAACCTTCACATCTGCACTAGAAAGAGTGGAATCTTGGATATTCTCCCGAATAGTCGAGTCAGTATGGTGGCAGGTAAATGATTGAACTTGTCAAATTTTTATTAACAAGGGCAAAATCTTATTTAAAACATGATGGTGACTGCATTAATGAATTTCGGTTTTGTGGTTTCTGAGTTACAAATAAGAGAGAAGGAATATCATTCGTGTTCCTCATTTCAGGCTCTTACTCCGTATATGCAAGCTCCTCTGGAGGGTTCACCTACCAGGGAAATAATTGGAAAGTTGTCAGGCTCAGCCTTGGGTGACCAACAGCCAGGAAGTTTTTCTATCAACCTATGGAAAAATGCTTTCCAAGATGCTTTTCAACGACTTTGTCCTGTTAGAGCTGGAGGTCACGAGTGCGGTTGCTTGCCAGTTATTGCAAGAATGGTATTTACTTGTATATCTTCACCCTATCTTTAAATTTTAAGCTTTAGCACAATGTATCATAGTTTTATTTTCTTCTCTAGGTTATGGGACAGTGTGTTGCGAGGCTAGATGTTGCGATGTTCAATGCTATTCTGCGGGAGTCTGCCCATGAGATCCCAACAGATCCTGTATCTGATCCTATCGTAGATTCAAAGGTTCTGCCAATTCCTGCTGGAGATCTTAGCTTCGGATCTGGTGCACAGCTAAAAAATTCTGTATGTTTCATGTCTGTAAACTTTTTTTTTTTCTTGATTTTTTGTGGTATATCCACTTGGGGGTCCTTTAACTGAAATTTTTATGTCACAAGTTGTTATTATTGTTGTGAATCTCGAATGCCTGTGCTCGTTGCATTAACTTGATTCTGTGGTTCTCATGTTTCATGAGAACAATGCCCCTGAGAAATTTACATCATCCTGTTGGTGATGGTCCTCTGAGATGCTGCTATCCATAATGAATAGCAGTTGTTGTGATACAATATGCTTCATTGTCTGAAAACATATGGTGTAGAAATTGTTAATTTTTGGGGTAAATGTTTAGCTAGTTTAATCTTGGATAAGACATGACATCGCAAATGCATTACCAATTGAAAGATTGAGGTAGCTGAGAAAAGATATAAACGGGTATTTTATATATACCGAGAAATATGTTGCCAATGTAAAGATCTAAGATCCTGAATTTATGCTTACATATGATGATGCTATGCAAATTTGTTGTGAAGCAATACTAGCTATTGGAATTAACGTTTCATGTTTCATAGTAGCTTTTATATGGAAAAACTATATGCAAGTTCTTAAGGAGGAATGCTTATTTTGCAGGTTGGTAATTGGTGTAGATGTCTGATTGATATGTTCGGCATTGGTAGTGATGATACGTTAAACAAAGACCAGCACAACAGTCAAGATGGTTTCAGACAAAATGGAGATGGAGAACCTAAATCCTTCCTTTTTCTTAATGCCCTTAGTGATCTTCTAATGCTTCCAAAGGACATGCTAATGGACTGTTCAATCAGAAACGAGGTTGATTTCTAATTAAAGCCATGCATATTATGAACGTATTAGTTGATTACTATTTTCGTCTCTTCGCTATTGTTGGTTCCTCTCCAACTTCTTTGAATATTTTATTTTCATGGCGTCAGGTGTGCCCATCAATAGGTCTTCCATTGGTTAAACGCATTCTCTGTAACTTCACTCCTGATGAATTTTGTCCTGATCCTGTTCCAGGAGCTGTATTGGAAGCCTTGAATGCTGAGGTATGACCGGTTCAGGTTCGCTTGTTCTACACATTTTGTTTGTTGGATGTTTTAGGAAGTATTATAGAACCTCTTCTAGGTATGCCATTTGCTGGGAACCATCTCACAACTTGCTTCCTACTTGTTTCTAGCTTTGGGGTTACCTTGCTAATAGGTCCATAAAACCGGTGACTGTTATAGCTTTATAGATGGGGGATGGTTAGACCCAGCAGTTTTTATATTCGTGTCGTGTTTTTGTATTCTTTCTTGTCATAATCGTGTTTATGTATTTTTCTTGTTATAATCGTATTTAAGTTATTTTATAATAATTGAATGCCATGTGATGGAATTTTCGATCTTGGCCTAGCATGTGCTATTCATGTTTCATATTTTGCCAAGACTTAGTCTTTGCCTTTAACTGATAAAAAAGGAGAAAGCTTGCCTAGTTTTTGATCTATGGTCCATTCATTTGTTAGACAATCATTGAGCGGAGAATATCAGGGGAATCGGCTAGAAGCTTCCCATATACAGCTGCACCCATTGTCTACGCTCCTCCATCCTTGGCAGATGTCTCGGAAAAAGTCATGGAGGCAGGAAGGAAGTTGCAGCTGTCTAGGAACGCATCAGCAATACAGAGGAAAGGATATACCAGTGATGACGAACTGGAGGAATTGAATTTGCCACTTGCATTGATAATCGATAAACTGCCATCATCTCCAACAATTGTTGCCAATGGAAGAGCAAATGGAAAACTTGAGCAGGAAGGTCATGGTGGTGTAAATGCAAGATATGAACTCCTTCGCGAGGTATGGTCTGCTTGAGTAGTTCAATTTTAGTTCTTTGTGTACGTATCTTTATCATGTTTTTGTAGCCAAGGAAAAGTGACAGTGAAGGTGTGGGGAAAAAAGTTTTGATGATTCAAAGTTTTTCGAACATCGCCTCATGGCTTCAATGTGCAGTGCGAAGAACTCGCTTCATTCTTATTATTATTATTATTATTAATAATAATTTATTATTTTGTTGTGTTTTTTTCCTCTTAAAAAAATATATTTTACCTATCAAAGTGGATTGTTGTTTTATTTATCATCGGAGTGGAAAGATTCAACACACGAGTTTGTGAATATACTTCCCACTTTGTGAACGAGAAGAATTTATAGTTTAATTTAATTAGTTTATATAATTATTTAAGAGGTGAGTTTTAGTAGATATGAAATTCAAATTTTTATTATTTATTTTCCTTAGATTTGATAATTTATATTATATTTATATATTTTATTTGTCATAACCGTATTTAAAAAAATTTATATTTATATTAATTTTAACATATTAATGGTGCTAACATTCGTCACGAGAGTGACATAAAAGTTTAAATTTTTGAAAAAAAAATGAAACAAAAAAGTTACATAACCATAAAAATATTGCTAATTAGTTAGGGTTTTTTTTCAATTAAAGATATTAATAAATTGCTAACTTTTAATATTTATATTAAATGAGATTTATTTCTTATTTTATATATTCTGTTATGATTTATTTTGGATTTTGTGTAAATTTATGAAATGAGTTGGTGTGCCGCATTAAATTAGTTGGACACATTATTAATAACTCGAAATTAGTTATCTCGCTTCGCAAAGGGGATTTCTTTTTTTTTTAATTAATTTATAAATTTTAGTTAGTTATTAATAAAAATTTAATAAATTTAAAATTTAAAATTGACTACGATCTTTAAATGGTTTCATGAGTTAATATGTGAAATAAGTATTTTAAATATATTATTTAAAAATTAAATAAAATAAGTTTATTTTTATATTATTTTTTCTCAAGTGGTCCAGGTATAAATAATCTTATGTGGACCTGAGAATTAATGTGTGACAGTCTCTTTGGATAAGTTATTTAAAATTTAAATAAAAATAATTTTTTTAAGTGGGTTGGGTATGCATTTTTGTGAGTCAATACGAGCATTAACTCTTTTAAATAAATTAGTTTAAAATAAAAATAATTAATAAAATTAATTTTTTAATTTTTTTTCAAAAGAGCTTCCTCATGAGTCGAATTATGAATTAACACTTTTAAATATATGATTTAAAAATTAAATTAAAATATCAATAAATAAAATAATTATTTAGACTTTTTCTGTACTTGTGAAGTACATATCCTAAATCAACTTGCGGATCACGTACAAAATAATTTTTGTAAATACAATGTCCAAAATGAAATAAAAATTAAAAACCAAATTATAAAATAATAAAAATAAATTAGTAAAATAAATTTATTTTTAATTTTTTTGAACAGTTCAAAAATAGATTCTTAATAGACCCAAGGGTTACTTTACAAATGCCCAATTTAAAAATAATAAAACCTTAAAAATAATTAAATAGATAATTTTTTATTTTTTTATATTAAATTGATTCGTAAATTTTTCATATGAACTAATCCATTTAAAATAACAAGAAAAATAAAAAAAATAAAAAAGCTTGCCACATGGAGGGGAAAGAAGCTGCCATGTGGCAAGCAGGAATCCCTAGGTTTTCCCGATTAATTCTGATTTTTCTCCCCTCGACAGGCTCTTCTGTTCAATGCTTTGTTCAGATCCTAAGCTCGATTCACACCGTTTTAAGGATTTGCTTGATGAGGCAATAGCTGCTGGTGAGGCTTTCTTCCGGGTTCCAGCTTTTATTTAAATAAAGCTGGCTTAGCAATTTTCTATTTTAAAAGTACTATTAGAGTCTTGCATCTGTTCTTACCTCGTTTCCAATTTAAAAATGGATGACCTAGACCCAGTTTTGGTAAATTCTGGATCCTCTATGGTGAAACCTTTCTACTGATTCCTTTCTGCGTTCTGGTGCTGCTAAGCAAGTGTTTTATTTTTATTTTTATTTTCTAATCAAAGCATTGTTCCACTTCATGGCTATTTTGCAGTTTAAGAATGGATAAGCTAGATTGATCATTCCATTGTACGGACCGAAATTACCAAAATTAGGGTGTTCATAATTCTGAGATGTATTAAATTCTTACATCTTTTAGTTGATGTTTGATTTTTCCATGATACTATTTTTATTTTTTATTTTTTTGCCATTTAGGAGAATTGAAAGAAACCAAAGTCTTCCGGAAATGGGCCAAGAAAGTATCTGAAATGAAGCCACCTAACAGTCCCTTGAGAAGGAAGAGGAAGCGAGTCTTGCACTGGGTCTTTTCCTTACATTTGTAGATATTTAACTTAGCTGATTATAAATGTAAAGATACATGCTTTTTTTTCTTTGGCATTTAACAGGTCAACTAAACAGTCAGAATCGGATATATTTGCGATTATATCTCAGCGCAGAAGTGAGAGGAAACACCGTTTCGATTCCATGTCTTCATCACCGGTGTCCAAATATGGGGTTAATGTAGATTCCGAACCCACCGAAGAAGAATTCGAAGCTGCACAGAGGGGAGTTAAAAGCCGAAAGGTCTCCAACAAAAAGTCGAAGCGCAAGGGACATTAGATCCTGACCTAGATTTTATTCTAGGATTGTTTCCGTAAAAAAGTTGGATTTTGGTTAGACTTATGGAAAATGCAACTTGTCTTAATTATTTGGAAAACAAATTGCCTATCTGCTATCGGAGAAACATTGAATATTGCCTTATAGTTCTGGTTACACAGGCATTTGCGTTTGTGTTGGGTTATATACTTTTTTGCCATGATTAAAATATCCGACCAGTTGGTTGAATCGAAAGTAGATCAGGGGTCCTGTATGATGCATATATTAGAGCTGGTCAATAATTGAATCGGTAAAAAACAAGTTCAATCGATAAAAAGTCGGTTTTATATTTTTTTTAATTTTTTAAATAATTTTATTTGTAAATAATGAGATTTAAATTTTTAATTTTTTTAATTTTAAATTAAAAATTATATTATTAAATTAAATATATATTTTTATTAATTATATATAATATTATTTAATGTTAAGCTTAATATTTGAATTTTTAGAAAAGTAAAAACTAT
>JAQSVH010018567.1:0-11328 GCA_029448705.1 Adansonia digitata | reverse complement strand
AGATGGTGAGTTAATAAAAAAGGATATAAGAGTCCATAAGTCAAATTCCAAATCCTCTTTTAAGGATTGTGCTGTGCAATAAAAGATAGAAATGATGTCTTCACATAGGAGATGGAAACGGGTTGCTACAGTTGCCATATACTTGGACCTAACAAAAATGGACTAACATGATGTTGCTAAAAAAAAGAATCTATATAGTCTAATTTTCATAATGGAATGTATGAGGTGTATATGAAGGAGGTTAGAGAGGACGATGGTATATTAGCTGCTTCAATAACTACAGCCTTGGTGGTGATTAGGGATATCCAATCCCGTTATGCACAATAAACGTCCTAGCCTAAAACTACCAGAGATTGAGGACCTCTTGGTTAGTTCATAAACTGACAAAGTTGGTCAGGAAGCATGTCCCTCATTTACTCTTTCTAATGGAGATTAAATAGAGTAGTGAAATGGATAAATTAAAGATGTTACTGGGTTTTGAGAATAGTTTTATGATTGATTGCTTGGTAGGGGAGAAGGACTAGACTTATTATGGATTGGTGAGTTACAAGTTAAAATTATTCCATTTTCATTTTGCATATTGATGCTAAATTGAAAGGTTTATAACTGGATTTTACAGTTAGCTGGATAAGAACATGAGAAAAGAATCTTTCCAACTATTGCATCTACCTTGGTTGTGTTTGGGTGACTTCAACAAAATCTTGTATGTTGATAAGAAGATAGGGGTGCTATGTATCTCGACTAGCAAATGCAAGCTTTTCAAGATGATGTTGAAGAGTGTGATTTTTAAGAGGTGCTTGTCAGTGGCCCATTACTAACTTGGAGTCGCAGTAATATACATAATGTTATCATTGAAAAATTGAATTGTTGCTTGGAAAATAAGAAATAGTGGAATGTTTTTCCCTTTTTCTGAAGAGGAACACCTCATCACTAGTACTGTAGATCATCTTCCAATCTTTCTATATGTGAGGGATAGTGTGGCTTTCAGAAAAATAACCTAGCCATAAGTTTTGGTTTGAAAAGATTTGGGTTTCCATGCCTGAATGTAAAAATATGGTAAACCAATGTTAGAACCATGGACAATTAGGTAATCTGAAAAGGATACCGGATTGGATTAAGGCATGTAGTTTTGGACTACAGAGGTGGAGTAAAGAGACAACTAGTAACATTGGCCACAAAATACAACCAAAAAAGAAAGATTTCGAACACTTATATATGTGGGGTCAGCTTAGTGGAGATATGGTCTTGTTCAAGAAACACTATAGGAATTGAATTAGTTTTCAATTACTTCACCATGAAAAGGCGATATTAAGACAGAAATCTAAGATATCATGGTTAAAGAAAGTGGATAGGAACATAACTTATTTTTCATGTGATGGTTTCTTAGTGCCAGCAAAAAAACACCATCTCTCATATTACAAATGATAATGGATTTTCCCAATAGATATGGAATAGGTGGACAAGATTATTATACTAGATTATTGTAATAAAGATTTTACATCTTTAGAACAACAAGGCATGGAGGATGTTCATAATTTGATAAGATTTTATCTCACTCTAGAAATGTGTTTGCTGCTTGAACATGATTTTGTGGCTTTACAAGTGGAAGAGGCATTTTATAAATTATTGGCACGTTGCTGAAGATATAGTTACAACAATGGCTTTGGAATTTCTTAACAATGGTCGGTCTTTTTTGAACATTAATCATACCGATATTGTTTTAATTCCTAAGGTTATGTCACCTAAATCAATTAGAGACTATCGCTCGATAAGCCTTTTCAATGTTTTGTATAAATTGTCCCCAAAATGTTTTGCAACCGATTAAAACTTGTCTTTCCATCATGAGTTGATGGTATTTGGAGTGCGTTTGTCCTTGGAAGGATGATGTTTGATAAAGTTATTTTGCATATAAGACAATTCATTTTAGAGTAAATAATAGGTAAGATAGGTTGATGGAAATAATATTGGATTTAAGTAAGGCATATGATAGAGTTGAGCGGGATTATTTAGAAATGTAATAAGGACAAAGGGTTTTCTAGAGAAATAACTCTCACTAATTATGTTGTATGCAGTAGGATCATTCAAATTAGGGGATTCAAATAGGGGGATCCATTATTTCCTTATTTATTCTATGTGTTAAAGACTTTTCATGTTTGTTAAAACATATGGCAATATTGGAAAAGATAAAAGGGGTTCTATAGCAAGAAATGCTCTGTGTGTATTTGGTTTTACTGATGACAATGTATATTGTTCTTATGATCTACAATCACAAAATGCTATATTGTTTTGTTGATTCTTCACCAATATAAAACAACTTTAGGCTAATTTGTTAACATGGATAAGTCTAAAATTTTTTTCAGTCCAAACACTTCAAATGAACTTTAGAAAGTATTATGAGATATTGAGGTATTAATATCATCCTCTCAAGAGAGCATTACTTAGGGTTGCCTATCATGACTAAGAGAACAAAGAAAAACAAGAATTTCAAGTCTTAAAGTACAAGCTGGGACAAATACTACAGGGTTAGAATGGTAACCTTCTTTGTTTTATAGTTAAAGTAGTTTAAATCCAAGACATGGCTCAAGCTATTTTCAATGTGTGTAATAAGTTGTTTTAAATGCCCTAAAAGTTGTCTTTTACACATAAGCTAGATATGATGATTGCAAAGTATTAGTTGGGTGATGGTAAAGGGAGAAGAAGAATTCACGGGCTCAATTAAGACACACTTTATGTTTCCAAGCTGGATGGTTGTTTGGAATTTAGAGATTTTGTGGCTTTCAATTTAGCGAATGTCATATGTTAATCAATAATGAAGACACTATTTGGTCTTAAGTCCTGAAAGCGGGGTACTTTGCAAATTATCATTTCTTTGACACAAATCTTAGTTCTATTCCATCTTTTACATAGAGAAGCCATTTAAAGGGTAGGAAAGTTTTGATTGTTGGGTTTAGATGAAAAGTGAGAGATGGCTTTATGATTGATTTGTGGATGATAAATGGTTAAATAAGCCACCTAACTTTCGACTAGTTATGTTAAAGGGCATCACAATACACCATTGAAAAATGGTTAGCTTAATCAATTAGGAAAACAGGACTTGGAATGAGAATTTACTTAATCAGATATTTCTCTAGGAAAATGTGGACATAATAATTTCGTTGCCTTAAGTTGACAATGCATTAAAGACAAGTTAGTTTGGAGTGCTGCTTTGGGAAATTTTATAGTACATTCCAATTATTTCATCGTTAAGCATATCCTTGGAAAAGAAATGGATCTTATTGAGCTATGTTCACCATGTTTGATTCTTAATTTGGTTTACAAGCGTTTTTTCAAGAATTAAGTACTTTGTGTACACTATTTTAGAACATTCTAACAAGTATGGATATTCTACGAAAGAAAGGATTCCAAGTGCAGGGTCGATGAAAGATATGCGACAATGAGGATGAAACGCTTTTTCATTTTTTTTGGCAGTGACATTAGTAACAAAGTTTGAGAAATAGTATTTATTTAGCTATTGCCTCTTCCTTTACACTATAATTGATTTCACAAATTTATGTTTGAACATCATTCTTAAAGATCATCAGGAAAAGGACCTCAACTGTTTCTTGATTGTGTTATGGATAATTTAGAATAACAATAACTTATATTCTGAAAATAAATATTGTCGCCCATAAGATGTAGTAGCCTAAGTAGTAACATCGAGTTTGAAGTTATCCTATGTTCTTAACTCTTATACAAAGAGGCAAGTAAGGATAATGCATGCCATATGGTATGCTTCACTAATAAGGGTTTACAAAGTTAACATCAATGCCTTGATCATTACTTCAGCTAGAACTATAAGGCTAGAGATAGTTTTAAGGAATAGTGCTAGTTCTGTTTTTTTATATGCAGTGTCTAAAATGAAACACCTTAGTGGCATACCTGTGTGTTGCTGTTGTTATATCAATTAAATTTTGTATTACTTAATTTTTTGTGAGACTTATGTCATATATTCATAAAGAATTAAAAGTAAATGGAACAAACATTTGCGGCATATATTCATAAAGAACTAATAGAAGATAAGGAACCGATATAAGAAAAGCATAACACCAGGGCATTCTCTAAATATTAAAGAACTAAATGTGGAGATCAAAAGATGAGTCAAAGAATTAATGCGAAAATTTCAAAAATAAATCAAGAATTGCACTCAACTAAAATAACAAACCAAAAAACTGAGATGCATTTTATGGATATTTTATATAACACATAGAAATTGGTTATTTCAATGTTTACCTGTTCTAAACCTTGGAATGAAAGATTGACCCCTCTTAAATGAGTGGCCTCTCTAACTAGCTTCATTTGTTGAACCACCCCAAGCTTATCGACCTCTGTTTTGGTTTCCCTCGTACATCACCTTTAAATGAAACACAAAGGGTTCAATATATCGACCTATCACATGCAATGTACATACAATCAATAGACATCCATTTACATGCATTTTTATGTATTACTTTTATAAGATGAACATGGTAACTATGTCTTCAAAAAAAAAAAAAAAACAAATTTTGAATGTTATGGATTCTTACTCTTTTAATTTCTGCTAAATTAGGAGATTTGGCATTCAAAGATGATAAATAAGGATTAATCAACTTCTTTTTTATCAAGATGAACAATCACACAACATTATTTAACCTTTAAGGTCCTAGAAGAATTAAAAAATAAATTTCTTCAAAGAGAATAATAAGAGATGTCTTGCAGGTTGAAAGTTTTCAATAAGCCAATTAGTCAAGATTAATCAAATCAGATTGAATAAGAAACATAAAATTTTAATTCTTAAAGTATAGACTAAAATTATTTTTAAAAAAAAAGATAAATATATGAATTTCATTAGAAAGAGGTTTAAAGGTAAAATATATCAAATTGTTTATCTAAGGGGCGAATTGTGACTTTTTCCTATATAAGAAGAACAATCAATTAATAGTTTAGAATCCTCTTGTAGCAATCCTTAAGTTTAAGATATGGACAAATAGATTATTGTGATGATACCTACAAAAAAAAAAGTCAATATTCAATTACAATTTAATTCCAAAATTAACCTAAGGTTTAGCAACATGTGTAAATAGGTTAACCAAGAACAATCAAAACAATATCATTGGCTAAAATAAAAAAAAATTAATAAATAATAAAAATTAGAATTGATAGCATAAGTGCAAAAACATATAGAACAAATCTATGAGTTTGACATCAAAATAAGTAGCATTGATAAAGAAATTGTTTTCTTGCTAGATTGTTGATGAATTGCTTTTATACTCAAGGTTTAGATTTAAGATCATAAGATTCCAAATTGAATTCATAAAATTTATGTTTACTCCATCTTCTTGCTTGCAAATTCATTACTTTCAATAAAAATTATATCATACATATTTAGTTTTAGAAAGTAACTTCTAATAGATTGAAAAGGCTAAAATTCATGTTTTACCATGCATTGAAGCTGAGTAGTAGTTTTAGAAAATAACTTTAGAAAAGTAAGTTATTTTATATTATAATTCATGATTTTAGGGAGGCATCCATATTCAGTATAGAGTAACTTTCAGTATAATAAACAACTATAATATTGAAAAAAAAAAAGTGAACATCTATGTAATCTAATTCAAGTGAAGTCATGCTAGCTAATTAAAAAAGAGTTTAATTGTAAAGCATGATGATGATTATAAAAGAAAAAAATTAATTGTAAAATATGGCAACCATGTAACTTTAAAGGAAATGTTTAAAAAGATAGCAATATGAAGTTTTAATTCCTAAAATGAATATTAAAGGTACAATTTTTTGTAATTTAAGAATAAACTTGTTTATAATAGATTAAACTACTACTACAAAGTAAGTTGCAACATCAAATTTATTTAACAAAGAGGCACATAAAAATATAGACTAAAGATATTAGAGATTATAAAAATAAGCAATCATGTCTTGGTAGATATGTATTAAAACTACATTCAATAAATTTAGATCAGTGTAAACTATGATAAAAAATAGTCTTGGAATATAACTTGGCATTCATGGTAATTCAGATCAATATATACAATTTATAAAAATCAATCTAGTCATTTTAGATCAAAGCTACAAAATCATATTACAAGTGTCATGCCGATGAGAAATGCTATAAGAATTTTTGTGACTATGTAAAAAATATAAAAATATTAAATTTATAAATTATTGAAATACGTATTTTGTAAGCTTTTCATGGTTATTTATCAAAAAAATAATTTCACCTTTTTATACTAATAAAGATAATAAAAAAATAGAAGTATATAAATGATAGGATAATTTTGTATTGAATTTGGACAAATAATGGAAAAGACTAAGCTATAAAACAACAAAATTAAATCAACAAACTGATTTCGTGTTTTTAAAATATTATACACGTTTTTATCATAGAACTCAAGTTCAAAGAAAAAACAATCCTCATATTTTTAAAGGTAGCTACGATCAAAATATAAAGTATTCTATCAATTAACAAATTAAACAAAATCTGAATTAATCTTTTATACATTCTCATATTTTTCTTTTTGACTTAAGCTTGAGGTATGGTTTTTTTTCTCTTTTCTTCCTTTGAAACTTTTATATTTTATATATTATTTTGTTTAATTCCAAGCTTAAATTAAAGATTAGGAAATGACATTAAAGCTTTTCATTTGCAAATTGATCGCAACAAGGCCATTCAAGCCAATTACAACATAGTAATTTTATTTTTCAAATTTAATTATAGAGTTTTACCTCCAAATGTTTGATGTTGATATAGTTTTCTTAATGCCTTTTTGAAGTTAAATATTATTTAATTTGATTTAATTTGTTAATGGGATAAATGACTTCATCCGGAGACTTTTCACTTAGTCAATTTTGTATAATGGAAAGAAGACGATACAAAAATTCTAGTAGAATGAAAATCTATTCAACCATTAGCAAATAATATCAAGTGCTAGTATGATCTAAATAGCAATAATCTTTTAATATAATCATTTTTAAACAGGTGATCTTGTTAGATACAACAATAATATCCTGAATGTGCTTACCACAAAGTGCTATTATACAAAATATATGCTAATTTTTAATTTACCTATAAGCTAGAAATTAAGCAACTTCAAATTGTTAAAAGCATAAAAAATAATGATTAAATAATGCCCAATTATATAAAATCAAAATTACTAAAAGAAAACTAAAGATACCATTTGTTCTTTGATTTCAGTAGTGACATCGATTTTCCAACTTCATGCTCATTTGATTTACCAAACCTTCCCAAATATTTATATTTGATAAACATATAAGAAAAGGAAAACCATAAAATTTTTCATGAAAAGTTTTAAAAATCTAAAGTAAATATGATTTAGCAATAAACTTCTATAGCACGGAGAGTGCTAAAGCTCGTGTTAGAGAATATATTCTTTTAGTGATACTATAAGTGTAAATACAATTTCAAAGAGTAATAATAATTTGAAAGAAACGAAATAATTAATAGCAAAATTTCAAGTTAGTTTTTTTTATAATACCTGAATGTAAAAAATTAAATAAATACCTTTGTAGATCATACTAGAACAGTTTCTCATTTGTTTATGCTAAATACTAAATCAAAATTAACATTGTACTTTTTATTTCTTAGGCCAAGGTATTTATATCAATTCTTTAAAAAATATTATAATAATTCAAACAACTACATCAAATCTTTGCTATCATATATAGCTATAAATATAATGTTTATTCTCATTACAATTTATTTAATGATATTGTATATGATTGATTCTTAATTTCTTCGTTCTTGAATTATTCACATAATCATACTCATTTTTTTTATTATCCATATTGTTATTTCCTTTTAAAAAATTAATTTCAACCATTATTCAACGCTTAAGGAAGTTAGAATCAGAAAAGTAAAGCTGAAATACTTCACTCACTGAATGAAATCTTATTTGCACACTTATTTTGCCTCAAAGACAGTTTACATCATAGAATTCTTTGTGTTTTCAACATTACGCTATAAAAAAAATCTTCAATTATTTTTCATCTTGAAAACTATAAGGAACCAAATTGAAAATAGAAACTAATTAATCAAAAATTAAAACAATAATGGGAAAGGTTGAATACGTTTACCTACACATAACTGGTTAGGAAAAAAAATCTATGAATATCTACTTCAAAATATAGAATATATTATTCAATCCTCAGAAGCATATGCTAAACATAATAGAATAAAGGTTTTTTTCTAGATTCGAACATAATTTATATAAATAACTTTCTTAAAAACTAAATATAAATAAATGACCAACAAGGAGAAAGTTGATACCTACCATGTTGCATGAGAAAAATAGTGATCCACAGAAGCAATTTTCATCATTTTTAGTAATATAAAAAAATCAACACTTTGATTAAGAAAGCAAAACAAAATAAAACTAATCACCAAATATTCAAATATACAAAAGTATTAAAAATAGTAACAAATTGATTGTCTTATTATATTAAAAATAAAAATGATTTTTTAAATCTAAAATAAAAAATAAAACTAATTAGTTTTTCACTAAAATGATACTAAACAAATTAAGAAAAAGTTTACCTTCCATAGATTTTTTTTTTTTTGGTTTTTACTCTTTCTCTGTTTCCTTTGATTCAATTTTCTTCTTTTTTTTTAACTTTTTCTCAGTTAAACATTGTTTTATCGAACATACAAAGTCAAACAAAACTATTAACATGAAAAAAAAAAGGAAAAGAAAGAAAATGCAAAAAAAATGTTTTTTTGAACTTTTCCACTAAAGCTCAATCTTGCGACTCTTGCTCTCGCACCTCTCTCTTTTTTCTTCCGATTCTTTTTCTTTACTCTCTAAGATCTGTTTACATACCACTATCAAGATCTTATTTATATAAGTATTAAAAGATTTTAGGTCAAACATTATAATTTAAAGAGAAAATTAAACATCAATAAAAAAATTTTCTCCATAGAAATAAAAGTCATATAAATAAAATTAACACTAAAATAAGAAATGCAAGTGCTATATGTAAAAAAAATTAAGTACTTCTTGAAATAGATGACAAATAAAAATAGAATAAGTGGGTTATAAGAAGCTAAAAAATAAGTTAATTCATTATAGTCAATAAAAAAATAATTGAAAAAATTAAAAAAAAAACTCAAAAAAAATCTTTAGAAATAAAGCAACATACCTTTTTATTTTTATTTTGGCATTTCATCCGATCTTCTTTCGTTCAAACTTAATAATTCTAAGCATAAAAAAAAAAAAAAATCAGCAAGCGAAACAACAAACCAAAGACCCACAAAAAAAATCATAGAAAACTTAGAATTTGAACCTCTAATTTGAGCTTGAAAATGCGAATTTAAGTCTCTAAAAGAAAAACCATCATAGAACATAACTGAGGACACTATTTTTTTTCTCTTCATCTTTTTTTTCTTATTTCTCCCCTGTCTAAAGCTTTTTTCTTTTTTTTTTCCACATAGCCTCATTCGCATAACCAACAACTATGCTTTCCAAATCTTTCTCTTCTTTTTTTTTTTTTAATTTTTAATATAAAAAATGTAAATGAAATGATAAGACATAAACCCATCATCTCATAGCTTTCTTTCATTTTTTTCAACTCATGTTATTCTTCATATCTATTCACCATACTTTCATATCTTTCTTTTTTTAATTTAAAAAAATTATATGAAAAGATAAGATATGAATAACATTGGTATTTCAAAAAATACCAGTTCACTCAATTTTAATTAGATCAACCAGATACAACATAAAAGACTTTAGAAAAGCTAAACCCAACAAAACCATCCACTAAACATAAAACCTTTAACAACTCAATGATATAAATAATCTCATTTATTTTTAAGAATACCTTAGAAGTATCATGACTCAAAAATAAAAGATGATTTTTTGAAGTTTTTAAATTGATAAAAGAACTTTGGGTGGATGGGAGAGAAAGCGTAGATTAGGAAAAAAAAAAAAAAAAGAGAAGCAAAACCCAGAGCATCACCAAAAATAAAACAAACTTGAAAAAAATAGGTAAGGCATGGAAAAAGAAAGGAAAGAAACTAACAACAAAGTAACAGAAGTTAAGGAGGATCTGGTTTCTCCACGTCTTCCTCGTGTTTCTCGATCGCCTTGAATTTATGACCTTTGCTTTCATGCCAGTAGTGCTCTTCTTTCTCCCAAGCTTCTTGTTTTTTCTTATCTTGGGCACAAGTTATCACAAAGGTTTCATTTTTTTGAGAAATTAATTGATCCATAACAAGATGTTGAGGATTATTGCTATAAGAATAAAAGAAAGAAAATGAAGAAAATAGGATGAAGTAAAAGTGATGGAATGGAAGTTGGTAATGAAGAATGGGAAAAAAAAAAATCAATTAATCCATAAAAAGATATTAGGGATGATTGCTGTAAGAATGAAAGAAAAATAAAAGAATGAAAATGAAGAAAATCGGCTTAAGTGAAAGGGATGGGCAAAAATAGGTCAAGAAGAATGGGAAAAAGAAAAAGGTGGATTGTCAAAATTACCCTAACCACATTTCAGAAAATCTTCTGGAGTCCTTCCAAGACTCAAAAATAATAGTAGGTTAATTGCTTGGCATTTTATAGCTAACTACCCACAAATCTTAATTTCTCACAATTGAATTAGCTTTAATTATTTTTTTCATAAAAAAAGAAAAAAGGAATGATGTTTAGATTAATATAATTATGTAGCTTGCATGAGGGTTTTGATGACTTTATAGAAATATATCCTAAGAAATAGTTACAAATGGCAATCAATAGAACTTTACTTCATTCATATCATAAGTCTTGTTATTTCAAGTATCGAAACCTTGGTCCTATATGGATGTTAAAAGAAATAAAAAGTGAATCATAGCTAAAGATGTGCTTTATAGAAAATGTTAAAATTAAACAAAAAAAAAACTACTCATTGTTTTTCAAAATTTACCTTATCTTAGCTTTACTAACACTGGTTTAATAGTATACAATTGAGTTTTTCTATAACTCTACTCATCAACCATTTGTAATACCATGATGCTTGCTACAATTATCTATCATTATTTTACTTATTCATTTTATATAGATAACACTTGTTAAAGAAAAACATAAAAAAGAATTAAACTCATTTCTAACTTTACCATAAAAAAAGAGTCATTATATCTTATTAATAGTTTAAGACTATTGTAGACACAAATAAAATCAAAACTACAAAACAGGTTATGTTAATCTAATTGTTAGAACTTAATGGTATAACCTTTAAGATATTTCATATTTGAAATAAAAAATATATGCCAAGCATTTCAACATCAAGAATTATCTCCTAAAATATTAAATT
>JAQSVH010018462.1:0-11341 GCA_029448705.1 Adansonia digitata | reverse complement strand
AGAGCTTTTAAGAAGCTGTAGTTGATTCACACTAATGTTTGTGGACCTATGATAACCTTATCCTTAAATTGCAATAGATATTCCATTGTTTTTATAAATGATTTTACTAGTATATGTTGTGTATACTTCATGAAACAAAAGTCTGAGGTAGTAATAGTGTTTTGGGATTTCAAAGTGTGGATTGAAAACCAAAATGATTACAAAATCAAAACCATAAGGTCCGATAAAGGTATTGAACATACATTTGATAGATTTAATGAGTTTTATAGAGTTGTGGGTATTAAGCACGAGCCGACACTAACTTACACACCATAACAAAGTGGTGTTAATGAAAGGAAAAATAAAACCATCATGGAAATAGATAGATGCATGATGTTTGAAAAGAAGCTTCCTAAAAAATTCTTGGCAAAAGTGGCAAACACTTCAGTCTATCTTCTTCATAGGCTACCTACAAAAACCTTAAAGGGAAAAACTCTATACAAGGCATGGTATGGTAGCAAACCATCATTTTAACATCCTAAAGTCTTTAAAAGCAATTGTTATGTGCACGTTCTTGAGATTAAAGGGACAAATTTAATCAAAAGGCAAAAATCTACGTTTTTTTGTAGCTATAGCCATCATAACAAGTCAAATACGAATTTGGCCGCTGACATAAAAGGTGGGACTCTCCACTAATCTTTTTTAAAGGTGTGATTAGATCACCTATATGAATATATTGTTTTTAAGGTTATCCTAAGCTTGACTAAGGCACCTTAAAAGAATAAGTTTTAGATTTAAGAGATCGTTACGTGTGGGGAAGGATCGGCACCCCCACAATGCTTGTCATAAAAACAGTACCTAGTTAGCTTAATGTTGAGCTAAAGGTCCTATGGTTTAAATAGTCTTGATTTATTATCCAAATATTTAATTATTTAAAATATTTTCTAAGGAATTCTCCATTATACTGGTGGAATGGCCGAGAAAAATTTTCTCACCTCAAGAGTTTTTAAGGAATCCATTTGCTTCCTTAAATCCATTTGCTTCATTTTAATGTTTTATGAAAAATAAAAAAAAATCTAAATTTTATCTAAACATCTAATTTATTTATTTTAATCAAAAATTAAATATTGAAAATATTTTTCAAGAAATTCTCTATCATATTGGTGGAATTTCGAGAAATATTTCCTAACCTTAAGAGTATTCAAAGGAATCTATTTGCTCCATTGAAGTGACTTCATCGGATTTATTTTAGTTTTTATGTAGAGAAGTAAAAAAAAATTAAATTTTTATTCCTATTTAATTAAATTTTTTATTTATAAAAATTAACTAAGACCTTTAGTATTGAAAATTATCGACTAAACTCTTCATCGTGGTGGTGGAATTTAATCAAAATTTTCTCACCTTGGAAATTCTTAGAAGTTAACCATTTGCGACTTATTCGAGTTTCATTATTGGAGGGATCGTAATTAATTTTAATTAAGATAAGTTATTTCTAAAATGCAAATAAGCTATTTTATGAATTTTTTATTACTCATTGATATAAGTATATATGTAATTTAATTATTAAAGATTAAAGGAAATAATTAAATGAACAAGAAAAGTAAACAATAAATAAGGATATAAATAAATAATTAGTGGAGATAAATTTATAAAAATATACATGTATAAGTAAAAATAAAGTTTAAAGAATACTAAAATAATTACACAAAATTATTCACAAAAAAAATGTAACAAGAATCTTTTTTTAAAAAATATATATTTGAAAAAACAATATTTATAATAAGTAAATAAATCAATCAATGCTTTAAGGTTGAGACCCATGTGGGCCATTAGGGATCAAAGTTAGGTCTATTTTATTTTACAATTTTTTTTTTACTTCTATCATGAAGAAAAAAAATGCTCTCAACCTATTTAAACTTGCAAAACAGATTTTGAAGAACTGTTTTGGTCGAAAACTTCATTCAATCGCCATAAACTTCCAATTTTCCATTTTTTTTAACAAAAACTATGATAAAAGTTTTAATAAAACTAAGAATATTAAAAATAGTTTTGATGTTGCAAACAATAAGAAAAATAAAATCAAAGAAAAACTAAAATATTTACTTAGAGAAAAGCCAAGCTTTCCGTTCAAATCCAAGCTTCTCAGAACAATCTACCTAATAATTTTTTCTTTTCTCTTTTTTTTGTGTTTTTTTTTGTGTGTCCTAATCAGAATTCTTAGGTCCTATTTATAAGGGAGATTGGTGGACCAAGCATTAATGATGGAATCAATAACCCTAATTCCTTTTTCAAAATTTAGAATTCAAATCCCATAAGTTTAGCTATATCAACTATAATTTTACAGAGTTTTGGCAATTTGATTTTAATGATCTTTAACCAATCTTTATCTCAATTTAGTCTTGACAAGTTTAGTCACATAATTGGAAATTTGCAAGTTCAACTTTTTTCTTTTTTTTTTAATAAAGATAAAATTTTTCAAAAGGATATAGGCTTTCCAAATATTGGATTATAGAACACGAACCTAAAATCAGGTGTTTACAACTTCTCCTCTTTGTGCACTTGCTGTAGAACAGGAAGTGTACAAAGATGTAAACACACGTATCTTAGACCTTATTGCAGTCATTGATATTTTGGGAAATGCCCCCTTAACCAAGCATAAACGTACAAAAACTTTCAAACGAAAAAAACTTGTCCACCAAGGCTTCAACTTTAAAAATTTGAAATAACTCCTCCACTGAGGCTTCAACTTTAAAATCTATAAAAACTCCCCCAATGAGGCTTCGACTTTAAAATTTTGAAAAAAGAAAAACTCCTCCACCAAGGCTTCAACTTTAAAAATTTGAAAAAAAAAACTCTTCCACTGAGGCTTTAACTTTAAAATCTGTAAAAACTTCTCCCCCAAGGCTTTAACTTTAAAAAATTGAAATAACTCCTCCATCGAGACTTCAACTTTAGAAATTTTGCGAACAAGAAAACTCCTCTACTGAGGCATCAATTTTAAAAATTTCAAAAAACTCCTCCACTGAGGCTTTAACTTTAAAGCTTAACCAAGCAAATCCAATACTGATGAAAATCACTGTTAAAAATCAAATCTCTATTTAAGATGTTATGAATGCTATGAATGGAATGCAATGCATCTATAATGAAACACAATGATCATGAACCCAAACACTCCCAAATCATAATAACAAAAAGATTCTTAAGCTCATCATTTTTTTACTGATTCAAAAATGTCCTCATTGTCTCATCAATTCTAATTTTTTAACTTTCATTTTTCATTAATTAAACTGACTTGCCCCATCTGAGTTGCATTGTATATTCTTATTTTCATAAATATTAACACTCCTATTTTATTGCTCCTACTCCCATCCTGTCTACCATGTAGTTCTTTATTTCATTACCAAAGTAATGAAAGAATCTTTCAGTAACATCTTTGTTAACTTATCTTTTATAATTTCCAACTTAGCAATAACCAAAATGCATTATACATTTCTTCCATAAGGATGCAGGAAATGGTAAAAGGGAAAGCAATGTAAATTAGGAAAAATAATTCTCTATTATTATGAGAAAAGGAAAAATAGAATATAATTTAATAGAAATTCCAGTAAGCCATTCCAAAGAAAATTGCAAAGGAAAATCTAAATAAGGTAATTGGTACTCAAATAATGAACATCCAAATGATCATGATCAATCCAATCCTTGACTTGTCCTTGAAAGCTTGCTAGATTGATGCCCCTAACATGTTTTAGACTAGAATTTGGCCCTTATTTTATGATCTTCAATTGATGTTGATGGTCCAAACTGCCTTTCTCAAGTTTTCAATTTTGAGGATTTTCCACCAATCATGAGAGCTTTAAACTATACTAAATCTTATATAAGCTACTTTTCCAGGTTTTCAGCTTACATCCCATATATAACTTAAATTACCTTTACGGGTTTTTAATTTAAGATTTTTTTCCTTTTTTTTTCTTTTTTTTCTTTTCTTTAAGCAAAATATTTTTTACAATATTTGAATTTATCGGGTTTGGTAATTCATCCCCATCCATTTTAGTTAAAATTAATGCCCTACCTAAAAAGGCCTTTTTCACAACATATGGATGTTGCCAGTTTGATGTCTATTTCCTTTGATGATCATGCTGATGTGAAAGGATTCTCTTCAAGACCAATTCTTTTTCTCAAAAGCTTTTAGGGTGAACCTTGTTATTATGTGCTCACATCATTCTCTTTTGATATAGTTGGCCATGATAAAGTACTGCAAGCCTCTTTTCTTCAATAAAGTTTAGCTGTTCGTATCATTCTCATATCCATTTAGCTTCTTCCAATTCAATATCCTTCAATACCATGAAGGATGGTATTTTCACCTTGATTGGTAATACAGCCTCTATCCCATACTCTAACAAAAATGGGGTTGCACTAGTAGACGTATGCACTGATGTTCTATAAGCATGCAAGGCAAAAGGCAACTTTTCATGCCAATCTTTGTATGTCTCAATCATCTTTTCTGTAATTCTCTTAACATTTTTATTAGCTACCTCTTCTACTCTATTCATCTTTAGATGATATGTTGCAGAATTGTGGTGTTTAATCTTGAACTATGTGCATACTTGTTCCATCATTATGTTAGTCAAATTGAGAGCATTATTTGAAATAATTCTTTCTAGAAGTCCGTATCATCATATTATCCCTTTTTTTATGAATTTAAATGCAACTTTCTTGTAACATTTGTAGAAGAGGTTGCCTCCACCCATTTCATTAAATAGTCTATCACAACAAGAGTGAACCTATGCCTATTTGACGTTTTTGGACTGATTAGTCCTATTACATCCATGCCCCACATTGAGAAAGGCCATGGTGGTGCCAAAACATGTAATTCATTTGGGGAAGCATGAACTATATTAGCATAAATCTGACATTTGTGGCACTTTCGAGCGTAATCAGTGCAATTACTCTTCATTGTTGACCAGTAATAACCTACCCTCATAACTTGCCTTGTCATCATATGGCCATTAACATATGCCTTACATGCCCCATCATGTACTTCTTCCATTATTCTTTATGCTTCTATTGCATTCACACATTTCAAAAGTAATTGATCTCTAATCCTTTTATATAGCACATCACTATCGAGGAAAAAACCCATAGCTAACTTATAAATGAATTTTTTATCATTATCTGACACATGCTCAGGATACTGCTGATGCTTAATATACTATAAGATATCATAGTACCATGGTTTCCCGTTAACCTCTTCCCCTACCTCAAAACAGTGTGCATGTGAGGTTTTTATAATCAACTTAATAGGTTGGATGCTAACATTAGTACCCACTTGGAACATTGAAACCAATGTTGTAAGAGGATTAGCGATTTGATTTTCTTATCAAGAGAGATGTTGAAAGCGAACCTTGTTGAATTGCTTAGCCAATCCTATCACATGCTTTTGGTATAGGACCAACTTTGAATCCTTTGTCGGAGTTGGTAAATAATCAAAGTGAGTCTCCGTACACATCCAACACATCAATTTTTCTATCATTTGCTTCTGTAAGCCCATAATACAAGCCTCATATTTAGCCATATTTTTAGTGCAATTGAAAGCCAATCTAGCAGTGACTGGAAAATAATTCCCTTTTGGGATACCAAAATTGCAACAATCTCATGCCCCAAAGCATTTGATGCTCTGTCAAAATACATTTTCCATGTTTTCTCTTTACATCATTCTTCATCTTCTTGGAGTACTACCATTAAATCTTCGTCTGAAAAGTCCACCTCATAGGATCATAATCTTCAGTAGCTCTATCAGTGAGTAATTCTGCTATTACACTCCCTTTTACAACCTTTTGGTTACATATACTATATCATACTCAAAAAGCATGACTTGCCATCTTGCTATCTTTCCTGATAAGAATGGCTTTTCAAAAATGTATTTCAAGGGATCCAACTTCGCTATGAGCAATGTAGTATGGTATAACAGATATTCCTTGAGCTTATGAGCTATCCAAGCCAATGCATAACACATCTTTTTTAACGGTGAATACTTAGACTCGTAATCAGTGAATCTTTTGCTCAAGTAATAAACGGCTTACTCTTTCTTGCCCTTTCCATCTAATTATCCTAGCACACATTCTATCGATCTTTCGTACACTTTTAAATATAGAATCAAAGGCTTTTTGGGACTAACGGTACAAGAACAAGAAGATTTGACAAGTATTCTTTGATCTTTTCAAAAGCTTCTTGACAATCATGATTCCATTCACCTGTGTTATCTTTACGTAGAAGCTTAAATATGGGATCACATTTAGATTTAACTTAAGAGATGAAACAAGCAATATAACTCAGCATTCCTAGAAAAGCTCTTACCTCTTTTTGTGTACTAAGAGGAGACAAATTTTATATGGCTCGTATCTTATTAGGATCCACCTCAATCCCTTTTTTGCTGACTTTAAAACCTAGTAACTTCCCAGAACTAACAACAAAATGTACACTTGGTAGGATTTAACTTAAGTTGAAATTTTCTGAGCCTTTCAAACAATTTTTTAGGTGGTTTACATGATATTACCCTTTACGAGACTTTGCTATCATATGATCAACACAAACCTTAATTTCTTTGTGCATCATATCATGGAACAATGTCACCATTGCCTTTTGATAAGTAGCTCCAACATTCTTTAGTCCAAAAGCATGACTCTATAGCAAAATGTTCCCAACATGGTCACAATAGTAGTTTTCTCTTTATCTTCAAGAGCCATCCTGATATGATCATAACCTGAGAAACCATCCATGAAAGAGAACAAAGAATATCTTGCAGTGTTATCTACAAAAGTATTAATATGAGGTAAAAGAAAATTATCCTTTGGGCTTGCCTGTTTAGGTCCTGATAGTTCATGCACATCCGCACTTTCCATCCTTTTTTGCGTACTGGGACTGTATTAGCTACCTATTCAAGATATTTAGCTAATTTTAAAAATCCTGCATCAAATTGCTTTTTAACCTCTTTTTTGATTTTCAACAGTATCTCTGGTTTCATCGTCTCATTTTTTGTTGCACTGGTTTACATGCTAGCTTTAGAAGCAACTTATGCTCTACAATATTGGTACTTAAACTTGGCATACCTTGATAAGACCTTGCGAATACATCTACATATTCTTGAAATAATACTTCCAGCCTTTGCCTATCATAAGATGAGAATGATATCCCCACTTTGACCTCTTTTTTATTTTTTTATCACCTAGATTAACTAGTTTCACAAGTTTTTCATAAGGTTTTAGGGACTTCTTCTCTTGTTCCACTAGCCTCAACAAATTGGGTGATAAGGTGTCACCGTCCAAGTTTTCTTTATTATCAAGTTCACCAATATGAACAGAGTTTCCAAAGTCAAATCTCAAATTATCATTATAATGATCGCTTGTATGTTCATTATTTGTAGACCTGAAAATTGTTGAAAAGGTGCATATGGTAGGTGTGCGATATGAAAATGAAATGAAAGGGATGAAAAGGAAATGTACTAAAATGTATTTCATTTATTATTGAAATTGAAAATGACAAAAGTAAATTAGCCTATACATAAGAAATTCCCTTATTTTCTTTGGCATGAGTCATTAAGGAATGGATTATTAATTTACTTTGGTAAAGGTTTAAGAACAACAGGCAATTTCATTATCTTTCATTTTTTAGTTTAGTGCCTAAAAGTGTCAGATACACCAAGGAATCTTCTCATTGACTTCCATTCTCTACCATATGAATTGAAAAGTCCAAAAGAGCTTCATCTATTTCCTCAATTGGTGTTTCTGTTAGAGTATTTAGGTTGATCAATACTTTTGAATGAAAAGTGTCATACAAGTGAGGCATAATCAATCTAATAGATCCCTATGTACGACTCATGTAATGAGCCATTCCTTTTCTCTTTTTATTCTCCACCATCTCTCATCTCTTTTCCCATGTTGGTCTATATCCCAATCCAAATATTTCTTTATTCACTAATACAATTGGCAAGTTTCTAATTCCTTGCAAATCCTTTCCTAATCCAGCTCCCATTCACCAACCTTTCTTGGCAGTTTGATTAAACAACGTCTGAGCTATTTTAAGCATGCACGCTACTTCAAAGCCTTTACCCATATATGTTGCATTGACAAACTGAAATGACCTAAAAGAGCATTCCAAGTTTTATTGAGCAGCTTTCATATATACGATCAGCGACAGCTGAGTGACTAGTAAATCTTCTTCTTTAGACATATAAACTTGATTATTATCTACCATAAATTTGACTTTTTTATGCAATGATGAAGGGGTAAGCCTTGCAACATGAATCCATAGCCTCCCTAAGAAGTAGCTATAAGATAGTGAAATATATCACTTGAAATTTGACATTAAAAGTGCAAAGACAAATTTGTAAAAGGATCTCGATATCACCCAACAGCTCTCTACGGGTTCTATCAAAAGCCCTAACCACTATACTATTGGCCTTTATGTAGGATATGTCCATAGGTAGCTTGGTTAGCGTACTCATAGGCATGACATTGATCAAAGATCCATTGTTAATAAGCACTTAGCCATAGTGTGCATCTTACACCTTGACATGATCTGCAAGGCTTTAGTACTACTTCGTCTCATCATCATTGAAAGTTATGTAGCTGTAGGTCACTAAATTGTCAGCAATGTGGCTTATGTTTTTAACAAAGATGCCGTGAGTGACATAAGTATGATTTAGTACTTTCATCAATGCATTTCTATGGGGCTTAAAATTCAGCAACAATGATAACAAAGTGATACGTGCTAGGATCTTATTCAATTGTTCCACCACGTTATACTTGCTATGCTTAATTAGCTGCAAAAACTCATAAGCTTTTTTTTTTATCACAAGTTTCTAGTATTCCATATCAAAGGTCTTTATTGGGTCTTTCTCACTTCCCGATTTTTTTTTCTTTAATTCTTCTTTTTCACCTTTTTCTAACATCTCGAGAAAGTAGCATCACCCACTCCTAGTCATTCCCCCTATGCTGATTATTTATGTCATATTTACAGAGCAACTCAATCCTGGCTCAACAGTGTTGCAATCATACTTCCATGGTACAACTTTATTATCCAAATTAGGGAATGGACTCGGAACATTAAAAGTAAGGACAGGCTTATTAATTGGAATCAAATTTAACTTCTTATCATAATAAAATGTCACCGACTTGCCTTCGAACCATAGTTGGTGCATAACTGATAACTCCCACAAACCTGGAAGTGGAACCCAAGGCCAATCTCCACAATGGAATAACGTTTGATCATGACATATCTAAGGAGCCTTCCATATCACATCTCTACTTGTTAACCTTCTCAAGAAAGCCACCCATTCAATTTTTGCTTTAGGTTCCGGCCAAGTGCTATCACAAAAATCCTTGATAGGAACATTAGTAGTGAAAAATGGTCTGCGAAATTTGCTTTCCTTGCACTTGAAATGGCTATGATCCAAATGTGTAACAATTGCGCACATCCATTAAACCGTCCTTCCCTATTTTTCTGTAGTGATTCAAAGACTTGATTATTTTTGCCAAAATGGTTGGTGCTGCATTTATTTGGTGTTTGACTTGATCAATGAAGTCTACCATTGTAATCTTTACATAACTCAAAACCTTTGGAAATATGACCATTCCATAAATAGCTAAAGCCATTATGCTCACAACCTTCTCCTTTTTGGGATTTTTGGTGATATAATCTTGAAGTAAACTCCAAGGAATACAAGTATTTCCTTTCTTTTGTTTTTTAGTGACCTCTGTTTTATTAATCCCTATCATTTCAACAAGCTTCTGATGGTAACCCATATTGTTCTTCTTAAATATTTTATTGTGGTTTAAAGTTTAAACGTGTAACAATTTTGAATATTCCTTAATAGTTGGGGCCATATCTACCTCATTGAATATAAAGCACTTGTACAAAAGATCCCAAAATTTAACTATGACCCTTATCAAATTATTGTCCACTTTGATCGGAAGAAGTAATGCTATCTCCCCATATTTTACCTAAAAAGCTTCCTGCTTAGATGAACTTCATGATCCCCAAATGTTTATTAGATCAATTAGGTCATTTTGTGTAAGATCGAAATGGACTTTCGTTGGGAGAAATAAAGCATATCCTGCCAATGAACAATCATCTTCTACTAGCTGAGTCACTTCTAATCTAGCCTTCAAATCATCTGAGGGCCCATACTTGGCAGATTCAGACTTTGGTAGGTTTGCCACAGATGTTACTTGAAAGTTCCTCTTTTACCAAAAATAGTTATGTAGCAAGATATTCCAAAGATGTCATGATGATGTGAGTGCACGAAAAGAAAAAGAAAGTAAAGTAAAATGGTTAGAAAAAAATAAAAAAAATAATAAAAGCATAAGCATAAAAAATATACATCTTAAAAAATAATAGATATGTTTCTTCATGTGTCATTTCTTGGGTTATTTCTATACAAAAGGGTTGGCGTGGCTCTATCCTAAATTAAGTGTTATTTGCATGCTGGGTTAAGATATTTGATAAGTCTAAAAAAGTCCCCAAATTGTTCCTTACATCACCCATGGAGGATGAGTAAAGCACCTCGATCCTCACCATTATAGGCTTCAATTGGAAAAGGTTTAATTTGAGTGAGACTATTTCCCTAGCCATTACAGAGGTTATTACCTTATGACAGCTTTGGTACTCTACACACTGAGAGTGTTTCACTAGAGGTTGAAGCCTCACCAGAGCGTAGTTACGTTACCCCTTCCTAAGAGGATAACCTGGCTCTAGGGCTTTGTGATATGATTTGTGTAATGTGTGTGAAAGAACAATTCAAACCTTTAACATTTTCAAGTGTATTGAAGCAAAGAATAAACATTAGCAAAACAACTATGTAATAAAAATTAACAAATAAACATAAACAAGTGATCATTATAAACTAACTATGATAACCTATAGTATCATAAGGCTAACTATGGTTTGACTCTCTAATGTCCCCAGTGGAGTCGCCAAGCTATTATAACATGCCAAATACGAATTCGACTACTAGACAAAAAAGATGAGAGTTGCCACTAATCTTTTTTAAAGGTGTGATTAGAACACCTATATGAATCTATTCTTTTTAAGGTTATCCTAAGCTTGACTAAGGCACCTTAAAGGAATAGGTTTTGGTCTACGTTCAAAACTAGATTCGGGAGTTCGGTTACGTGTGGGGAAAGACTGACACCCCAACGACACCTGTCACAAAGATAGTATCTAGTTAGCCTAATGTTGAACTAAATGTCCTATGGTTTAAAAGGTCTTGATGTATTATCCGAATATTGAAAATATTTTCTAAGGAATTCTTCATTATACTGGTCGAATGCTCGAGAAAAATCTTTTCACTTCAAGAGTTTTTAAG
>JAQSVH010018461.1:5891-37938 GCA_029448705.1 Adansonia digitata | reverse complement strand
AATCTCTGTATTCCCCATCTCTCCGGGGCATACATGAGATTAAATCTTTTTCATCAAAACCTGGATCATTTCTATAAAGTTCATGCATTCGAAGAGGGTCATATCAAAATAGTGATAAGTTAAGATCGAAAGAATCAAAATCAAGATAAGACATAGTTAGTAAGGTATCGACTTCGAGCGTCGTGAAGAGGTTCGTACCTCATCACGCGTAACTAACTCCCGAACCCAAACGGCGAATCTTTGCATTACGTAAACCACGGGATCGATGTTTTGAGTTTTGTAACTCAGAACATAGGTTTCAATAGGCATCCGATCATGCTTAGCCCGAAATGATCGGTGGTGACTTCAAGCGTTGGCCATTTCGTGATGGTCATACGAGACTAATAAGATGAGTGATTCATCTTATGGTCCCCCTCACTGTGTCATAAGTCGAGAACCTGTACTTTATCGTTCTCATCACAACACTGAAGAATAGTCTCAATCAAGAAGACACTTCCAAGTTGGAAAAATATTTTAAGTCGTACGCAGTTATAGATCCGCAAGGATCCACCCTGAGGTATGCTGCGACACATGATAATAGAGCACAGTACCTAATCTTCACATGAGGTATATGCACCAAAACCCTAAAATGCCCTTACTTTTTTTATCTTTTGTCCTTATAGTCACACGGCTATATAAGCCAATCTAGGACTCAGCTAAAGGAAAGCCTACAAAAAAAAAAAATTCTCAGGAGGAAAACACCCATTTCTAGATATTCCCTTAATATTCCCTAGCCACCAAAACTAAAGAAACTTTTTTCCATTCTCGAAACCCTTCAAAACCATCACCAAAAGTCTTCCAAAAACCTTCATTTCACTCACATTCCCTTTCAAAACTCCTCTTTATACATATCTAACTAATAAAGCCTTTCTTTTCATCATTCTATTACTATTCAACCTTAAAAAGGTGAGTTCAAAGTTACTGTTAAGAGAAAAGGCTGAAGCTTAAAACTTTCAATATATTTTCTCCATTTGACATCTTAGTTACCTTTCTATATTACCATGACCAATTTAAGGTTCTTATGCATCATTGTTGTCTTGTTTTTGTAGTCATAGGATGTTGATGCTCTCTTGATGTCTTGATGTTACATGGTAGGCAAAATATCTTGTCATTCATTCTATCGTCAAAACAGCCCCTTATTTATGCATTTTCTATTATGTTTCATTTATTTTCATATGCTTAACACACGTTTGATTGTTTTCATAACATCCATTGAGTATGTTTGTGCATTTTCTTGCATTTTAAGGAGTCTTATAACATAAAAATGTTGTCTTGACAACAATATACTTTTCTTCACTTAAATATGGTTGTATCATTTTCATGCATCTCCTTACACTTTTGTTACCTTTTTCATATCAAAATGTCATCATTGTGTGTTTGCATGTATAATACTTATTTATCTTTATGCATGTTACATTTTATTCATGATTTGCTTGTCCAAATGCATGCTTGTTTGTTATAAAATTTGATTTTCAAAAGCAAATCCCTAAGTTAAGTTCATGCTACCTCAATAGATGAAGAAAGGTATGAATTTGATGTCTTCATAAAATTGGTCTTCCAATCTTGGGATAAACTAAACCTTCTAGGTCTTGATTCATGGAAGAAAATGTTACTTTTTTTTGTTAAAGTATTAAACCTTGATCTCAAGTCCAATGCCCTCTTTAGTGACATTGTTAATAGGTTGTTTCATTGTCCCAAGCTACTTTAGGATTGTAGAATGAATTCATGACACCCATGCTACTTGCCCCTTTCAGTCATGGATGTTTAGACGTCCTAGACTCGAGTCTACCTTGAAAAAACCCAAAAGTACCTAACAACTTCCCTATTTGCTCTGGTAGCATTATAACTTGAGTTTAAAAAATTATTTTCAAGTTATAAACGATTTTTCCAGAATTGTTTGATATTTTTCCCTTATAAGCATCGAAATACTTTTCCAATGGTGTCTTGTTTGCCATTAGATCATTTCGGATGAAAGAGTTATAATTTTTTAAATCTTTATTGTCTGGAACCCTTGGAATTAGCATGCAATATTTTGTTTGGGCCACTTTTGCCTATTAGATGATTTTTTTAAAATTTTTAAATATTTTTCCTAAAAAGGTTACAAATTTCCTTTTCTAGAAAGGTATTGTTCATGATTTAATGATTCCAGATGAGCCTAAAAGAATTTTTCAAATTTTAGTGTGTCTTTTCCCTTGTATATGTTGCCAATGTGAAGACAGACCTAATTTTAAAATTTAATTCTGCCTAGTAGGTGATTTTTTAGATTTTCAAAATTTTTTACATTAAACCTTTTTGAGTCATCTTTCTGAAGGTACCTCATTCACTAGCTAAAGCCTTCGGATAAACCTAGCATAAATTCAAGAAGAGAGATGTTCCAATTTCTGAATCTCTTTTATAAAGACATTCAAATGTCTCGAAATGCATCAGATTGATTCCCTACGACCCAAGCCCTTTAGACTTGGATCAAAGCTTAATATAAAAATATGTTTTTATATAAACCTATAGTTTTCTATTTTTAAAATATTTTTTCTAAAAAATGAAAAAAGAAAAACCTTTCTTTTGAAACATAAAAATTTTTCGTCTTTAGAGATACTCTAACTCCACTTCTTCGAGAGGATACTCCAACCACGTTCTCATAAAAAACTTTATCTTTGGGGATACTCCAACCCCACCTCCGTAAGAGGATATTTTAGCCTCATTTTTACCTTAAAAAAATCGAAATTTTTGTCTTTCGAAAGTCCCAGATTGTTTTGATTAAAATCTTTTTTGTCTCGCAAATTGCCATCAAATCCAAACCCATCTCTAAATTGTCATCTTGGTTTTTCTTCAATAGTCAAAGATAATTATGAGATACATTCTTATCGTCCTTTTTTTTTATGCTCATTTGTTATATTCTTTTTCATCTTACTAACACATTCATTTTTGCAGTGACTGTTGTGCATTCATATTTAAAAATCATTTTCAAAAAATTTTACCAGGCAATGTTCCATGCTAGTATCTCTCTAATGCCTAATACAGAATATCCAAATTTCAAAATTTAATTCGAAAATGATTTCATAAAAATCTGTATGTTCTTCATTACCTTCGTGGCACATAGGTAATGTCAAATTATCTTTCAAAACGTGAATTTACATTTTCCACAAAAGTTCATGCATTAAAGAGAATTATATCTAAATAATTACCAAATGGAATCGACTAAGCTGAAATCAAAGCGAGACACTATTGGCAGGTATCGATTTCGAGCATTATGGGCATGCTAATCCTTCCCCACACATAACCAACTTCTGAACCCAACCAACGAATCTTAGGACTTTATAGACCTTGAAATCGATGTTTCGAGTTTTGTAACTCAAAATATTGTTTTCAAGAAGCATCCAATCCTGGGTAGCCCAAAATAGTTAGTGGTGACTCCAAATTTATGGCCATTTCAAGGTGGCCATTCGAGACTAGTTAGATGAAGGATTCACCCAATGATCTCCCCTCTCTTATTGCCATCCCTAATCCAAATCCTGATTATGGGATAACTCAAAGGCTTAACCACTACCAATACCATTCATTTTTAAGTCAAGTGTGCTAAGCCCTTCAAATTATCTAAAGTTTTAAAAATGAGCATATGGTGACACTAGTACCTAGAGCTACCTTCACGGTACAATGGGAAAACTAAAAAATGTCCTCACTTGGGATTTTCAACATTAGGTGAACATTTGTTATAAAAGAGCCAACTTTAGCTCAGTAAAAAGAGACACATATGATATTTTTCTTAAAAAACAATCCTCTATTTTTGTTGCTCTTCTAATGGCCTTCCAAAACCTCTCCAAAACCTTTATTTCCTACTTTTTTTCACCTCATAACTCCTCTTTATCCATAATACCACTTCAAAGCTCATCTTTGCTCCATCTCCTTGCTTATCTATAGCAAGGAAAAAAAGAAAAGTGAGCCAAAAACCAAAAACATAGAAAAAACCTTAAGAACATAAAAATTACAACATTGAGAGGACAAGAAAAATAGAGGTTCTGTAAACTTTGTTGGTATATTTTCTATACTTTTCTATTGATTTCTTTGCATATACACATATGCCATCTTAGCTAACCAATCTCCATGAAACCAGGACCTTTTAAAGAAAACATGCATATTTGAGTTTGTTTTGATGATGCTTTGATGTTGCTTGAATGCTTAAAAATCATATTTTTCATTGTTCACTTTAGAACAACCACTGTTTCATCAATTTTTATCATTCTCCATCATCCTTCATGCGTAATGCTTAATGATGTATTGTTATTTCAAGATGATTTGCTATTTTATTGAGCTTGATGATGTTTTATGTTTGGTTGATTACATAAAAATCATGTCTTTGATGTTGCAAAAATCTTCTATCACTTGTTTCAAACCATAAAAGGATTATCTCGCATGCATATACCATCTTTTATATTAACATGAGCATCCTTTTAACTATTTTTGCATTTCTTTGCATTTCTTGAAGTTTTAGTATACTTTATGTGATAAAAATTTTGCCATATTGTTGCATTAGCATATGGTTGTCTTAGATGCCATGTTGATATGCTTTACATGACTAGAAATGATTTCTTGATGCCTTTCTTTGGTGTTTGTTTACTAAAAAACCCTTTTCAAAACACCCTCAAGTTAAATCTATGTTACCTCTAATAAGTGGAGAATAACATAGATTTAATGTTTTCACAAAATTGGTCTTCCAATCTTAAACATAAATCAAGCTTTTTATGTCTAGATTCATGGTTATATGAGGTTAAATATTCTGGTTTCTAAAATAAATTAGCCTTTTATACTTGTTTTAATGTATTTATGCCTTGATCTTGAGTTTAATATCCTTGTTTGTGACATGTTCAATCGGCTATTTAATCATCCCAAACTGCTCCAAGATTGTGTAAATGAGCTCATGAAGCTTATGTCACCAATTCCTTGTTCAAATGTCCATGGCTCTAGTTTAGTACTCAAAAACTCGAGAAAACCCAAAAACTCCTATATTTTTGCCTTGATAAAACTATAGTCATGAGTTGAAAAATAATCTTAAACCATTTTTAATGAATTTCCTAATATTTTTCCCTCAAACGACATTAAATTATTTACTAACGGTGTCTCGTTTGTTATTGGATCATTCCAGATGAGGGAGTTATGATTTTTTGAAGCCTCACTATTTGAAACCCTTGGAATCAATGATTTATATTTTGTTTCGGCCATTTCAACACATCGTATGATTCTTTTAAATTTTTAATATATTTTTCTAAAAAACTTCATGAAATTCCCTTTTCAGAAAGGTATCGTTTACGATTTAATAATTTCAAATGAGACTAAGGTGTTCTTTAATGTTTATTAAAGCCTTTCCCTTGTACATGCTGCTGGTGTTTAAGCAAACTCAACTTTGAAAATTAATTCTACCTAGGAAGTGATTTTCTATGATTTGTGGAAATTTTTATGTCAATCCTTGTCAAGTTACCTTCCGAACGATACCTTGTTTATCCCCTAAAGCTTTTGGATGAACTTAAAATAAATTTTACAAGGGGGATAGTGCGATGTTGTTCCATGCTTTTGGACTTAGAAAAACTTGGAGTAATTTCCCCGAACCACTTTTTTTAGGCATGGCAAGGCCTCAAAATGCATCCAATTAGTACCTTATGAAGTTGAGTCTCAAAGTAAGTCCCACAAGGCTCGAATCAAGGCCAAACAAAAAATTAGTTTTATCTTTTATTTGAATTATGGGTTTTAATTTTAAAATATTTATTTTATTAAAAAATTATATTATTTCTATTTTTCAAATGAAATTCCTAAAATTTTCATTTTTAGGATACTTTAACCTTATTCTCCAAAGGGATAATCTAGTTTTTTCTTCAAACTTTATCACTAAGTTTCTTATCTTTAGGGATACTCCAACCTCACTTTTAAATGTTAAAAAATATGAATTTTCTCTCTCTTAGGCATCCTTCGACCTTTAATCAAGGTTTGTCTCACAACCTAAGAAGTCACCTAGTTTAAGTGTATTTCAAACTTGTGATTCTAATTATTCCTCAATAATCAAAGACTATTATGAGATACATTTTGATCGTCCCTTTTTTTTGTTCTTTTATGTGTTTATTTCAATGCAATGTTATTATATTCATTTTTTTATTACTAGCTTGCTTCCTTTCATGGTGTCTATTGTGAATTCACATTTTTAAATCATTTTTTAGAAAGTTATAAGGCAATGTTCTATGTCGGTGTTTCTCTAGTGCTTAGCACGAAATATCTTATTTTTAAAATTAAATTTGGAGATCATTTTCATAAAAAGTCTTTATGTTTCTTACATCTTTAGGTGCATATGTGATTTAAATTTTCTTCAAAACTTGGGTTGGCAATTTTCATATAAAATTTAAGCATTAAAAGGGGATTAGTATCAAAATAACGACAAGTTAAACCTGAAGAAATCGAAACCAATGTAGAACATGGCTAACGAGGGTGTTAATCATTCCCCATGTGTAACCAACTCCTAACCTAACTAACGAATTTGTAGACCTCATAGACCTTGAAATCAATGTTTCAAGTTTCGTGATATGAAATATCATCTTCAATAGGCATCCGTTCATGCCTAGCCCTAAATGATCAGTGGTGACACCAATTCATTGCCATTTCATGGTGGCCATCCAAGACTCGATGGGTGAGTAATCCATTCGACGGCCTTTCCCTTAGCATCATCTCATCACAACTAATTCACATTCCAATCAAGTAATAACTCAAAGGTAATTCCTAACATTCATTTTAACTCATGCGCATCACCATCCAAGTAATTAGAACATGTGTTGTGTTGGATAAGGGCACATCATGATAGTCCTAAAACATGGCTAGTTACTAGAACTAGTTACTAGAATGACCTTAAAATACATTAGAATTTAAGCTTCTACCACTCTTAAATACACCCGTAAATACTTTTTTCAGCAATCATACAAATATGGCATAAACATCAATAGATTTATTATTATGAATAGTGATGTTGTCAAAATCATAATATTTTCATGGAAAATGTATAGGCATGAAAATAATGATTAAATGCATGAAAATATCACAAAATGCATGAATCACACATATTATAAAACATGAACAACTTGTAGAGTAAAACTAAGGTTGAAGCATGAGAAATTGCTTCATAAAAACTACATGAAAACTAAGATACTCAACAAAAAAAATTTTGAAAACAAGTTTTTTTCTTAACGAAAATCTGATTTTTAAGAAACTTTTAACAAAAATCATTAAACAATGATAATAAAAGATTTGGAGATCATAGCTCAACATTTGGCCATAAACATGGTTTCTACACCTTTGGCTCAAAGCATCTAAGCATGGGTTAAGATCCTGAAGCTTGCATAAGATGAAGAGAAAAATAGACAAAAATAGAGTAGAAAGTAGATAGAGAAACCACTTTGGATCAAACTTGAAGAAACTCTCTCTTTTTTCCTTTATTTTTCACTCTTTTTTTCTTTTTCTTTTCTATTTTTTTGGTTGAGAACCAGCTCTCTTTTCTATTTTCGATGCTGGAAGAGGTTTAAAACCTTCTTTGGTTGACACTTTTCGTCTCTATGCACTATCATCAATTTCTTGACAACTTATCTAAACTTGCTTGTAAGCAATCCCTCTACAGGCTAGGTGGTCTAATCAAGGACTAAAACCCTTCTTAATGAGCATGTATTCAGCTAATCAAAGTGGACAAACTCAATTGTATGGCTTCAAGGAGAAACCCCTATCGAAATGGCCATAACATGGTTTCATGCAATAAAGAGTTTTCAACTCTAGCCTAAAATAACCATCCATTGAAATTTAACTAAACTAAACTCAAAATAATCAAAAAAAAAAACCAAACTAGATGCCATTTTAGTTCAATGTATAATTTAAGTATTAAAGTCATTTATTTTAAGCTCATTTAAGCTTTAATGGCTTAATCCATGTAGGTGGTTTTGATGCCTATGTTTAAGTGTAAAAATGCTTGTGAAAGACCTCTTGTATGGTTATGAACTTTTCCAAAGCGATTAGGAAGTAGAAATGCAAGAAA
Source organism: Adansonia digitata (assembly GCA_029448705.1). NCBI lineage: Eukaryota > Viridiplantae > Streptophyta > Magnoliopsida > Malvales > Malvaceae > Adansonia > Adansonia digitata. Next base: position 29,849 of record JAQSVH010018461.1, on the reverse strand, counting down.
GCATGGGTCAAAAAGCTTATTCATGATGAAAATTTTCATGCAATATTAATAGATAGGTGTTTGTATCGATACTGTAGACACCTTATTTTATCCAGACCAGTTTTTGGTATCCTAGGAGTTAGGCATCAAAGGCCATTTTTCATGGTTTCACCAAGGTTATACATAAATTAATTTCCCATTGTTTTTAACCAAGTTAAAGTAAATCAGGAAGCCACAGGTTCGTACAAGTCATATTAGGGTGAAGTATTAATACAAGGCATTTACAATGCAAAAAACTTGAATTTCACATGTAGTATCGATACAAGAGGGTTTGGTATCGATACCGAAGGTGTGGTATTGATACCTAGCATGTTTGTATCGATACAGACCTTGGCAGTAGCAAAAGTTGTGATTTTTGGCAAAATGTATTGATACATAAGCATGCGTATCGATAAAAATTCATGTAGTATTGACGCTGGCCTCTAAGTCTTAAGACTGGAAACACTTTTTTGCCCTTAGTATCGATGCACAACTCATTATATCGATACTCAGGAGTAAAATGTACCTTGTGTATCGATACACCAAGGCATTTTTCCCTAGTTCGAGCCATTTTTTAGCCTTCGAAAACCCGATTTCAACATGCTTTTGCACCAAGGAACTATTATATAACATTGCAAACCTTAACTATAGGTTCATTAACAAATTCTAACAAATTTTTAGAGTCCAAACAATTAATGACAAAGGTCACTTTCATAAGATATGTGTAAGAGGATGGCGAACATATCTCCAGCTTGCAAGCTTTCACAACCTTTCTGCCTCCTTGCTCAACATGGCAGAACCAATAAGAAGAGAGTCAACTAAACATGACAGCTAGAGATACGCCTTGGTGCAAAAGAAAGAAAAATGCCCTTTGCATTGTCTTCTAAATGGAGGGGCTAAACAAGAAGAAAGGAGGAAACAACCAGTAATCTAAAAAAAACTCTCTCAGCTATCAAAAAAGCTCTCTGGCTATCCCAAAAAACTCTTCACCCATCCTCACAAATGCTCCAGCAACTCCAGCTCCAAAAGTTCACCAAAAAGAGTAGTCCATTGCCTTTCACCTTCAACCAACCTCCATTCCCGTACCTTTCTAAAACCATAGCCATAACACCTTCAAAAACTCAAACTTTCACATATTTTCATCCTCAAAACACCCTATCAGCAACCATATTACTGGAAAGCTTTTTCCTTTCACCCTTTTCTTGCTAAACAATAGCAAAAAGAGGGAAAAAGCTGAGCTTGAAGTTGCTGCTTTAAAAATGGAAGAAACTTCAAGTCTTTACTGGTATATCTTTTACCTTGTCCCATGTAGCTTTTGTTTTGATCATAAATTTCATTTTATTGAGCCCTCCATGCTACCATAACCTTCCTAATACTCTTATGCATCTTTGTTGCCTTGGTTGTGGTAGTCCGAAGATCTTGATGACCTTCTTGACAACTTGATATTATGGGATATATAAACTCACCATACTTCATTTTCATCATTACATAACCTTTGTTCATATATCTTTTGTCATGTATCTTTCATATTCACATATACATTACATATTTAAGTGGTCACCTTGACATGTCCTAGGTATGTTCAAACGTTTTCTTGTGTTTTAAGGAGTCCCATGAAATAAAAATCTTGTCTTGACAACTCCAGCATCCATTCTCTTGTTCAAACATGTTTATATCATCTCCATGCACTTTATTTGTCATCTTCCTGCATTTGTGTCACCCATTTCCATGTCAAAATGTCATCTTTGCATGTTTACTTGTTTAATCCATGTTTATCTTTGTATTTGCTGTATTTTGTTGATGATATCTCCATTAAAATGCTTGCTTGTCTCTTATAAGCTGATTTTTTAGAAAACTCCCCAAGTTAAGTTTATGCTACCTCCAATATATGAAGAATAGCATGGACTTAATGCTTTCATTAAATTGGTCTCTCAATCTTGAGGATAAATCAACATTTCGAATTTGGATTTCATGGTAAAATATGATTTTTCAAAAAAAAGAGAGGAAATCCTTTTTAGTATTAAGCCTTGATCTTGAGTCTCATGTTTATTTTGGTGACATGGTCAATGGGTTGTTCCATCATCCTAAACTATTCTGAGATTGTGGAGTGAACTTGTGAAGTCTGTGTTTATTTCTGTCATAGACATTCAGACGTTCTAGTCCCGAGTCCATCTTTGAAAACTAGAATATCGAATAATCCCCCTACTTTTGCTCTGGCAGCATTGTAGTCCGAATTTGAAAAATTATTTTCGAGCAACCAAATATTTCCTTGGATTTTTCTAATATTTTTCCTCTAAAGGCCATCGAATTACCTTTCTAATGGTGTCTTATTTGCCTTTGGATCATCCCGAATAACGGAGCTATGATTTTTTGAACCTTTGCTATCTAAAACCCCTTGAACCAAGCATGCAACATTCTGTTTGGGCCATTTCGGCCCATCAGATGATTTTTATGAAATTTTCATATATTTTTCCCAAAAAATTCACAAAATTCCCTTTCTAAAAAGGTATTATCTAAGGCCTAATAATCTTGGATAAACTTAGAATGATTTTTCAAAATCCATCATACCTTTTTAATTGTACATGCTACCAGTGCTGAGACAAACCTAATTTCAAAAATTAATTCCACCTAGAAAATAATTTTCTAGAATTTTTGGAATATTTTTATATAAACCCTGTCGAGTTACCTTTCCAATGGTACCTCATTTACCCTATGAAATCTCCACATGCACCTGAACAAAATCTAAAAATAGAGATGACACTATGTTGTCCTTTGATTTCAACCTAATTTTCAAATCGCCTTTTATCGAGATGTTCGGATGTCTCGAAAATGTTCCTGATTGATTCCCTCCACAAAATCAACCCTTTTTGACTTGGATTAAGACTAAAAAACAAAAAATAGGATTTCATATTAAAATTTTTGCTAGTGGAGATACTCTAACTTCACTACTCAAAGGGGATACTCTAACCTCATTTTTTAAAATCAAAGTTAAATTTCCTCGTTGTTCCTAAATGTTTTCCTAACTTTAGGGATACTCTAACCCCATACTCCGAAGGGAAATTCTAACCTTATTCTTTCTAAAAGAAATAAAAACTTTTTATTCCTAAATATTTTCATAACTCTATTTTATGAGACACTTCAACCCAATTCTCTGAGGGGATACTCCATACCCGTTTTTACCTCAAAAACTTAAAATTTGCTGTCTTCCAAATACCTCAAAACATTTGATAAAAATCCTCTTTGTTTTTCAATTTATCAATGAATCCAGACTAGTCTCTAAAATTGTCATCCCGATTATTCTTCAATAATCGAAGGCAATGATGACATACATTTCGATCACCCCTCTGTTTTTATGCTCTTTTGTTTGTGATTGCTTGTTTATGATATTATTATATTTCTTAATTTTTGCCTCACTAACTTGTTTCCTTTTGTAGTGTTATTGTGTTTTCATATTTAAAATTTGTTTTATAATGAAATTTACGAGGTAAAGTTCCATGTTGGTATCTCTCCAATGCCTAATACGAAACATCCAATTTTAAAAATCCAATTCGGACATTGTTTTTATAAAAAATCCTGACGTTCCTCACAACTCTGAGGTGCATAGTTGATCTAATTTTTCTTAGTAAAAAACCCAAATTTACATTTTCCAAAACTATGCATTAAAGAGGATTATATCTAAATAGAGACCAAATAGAATCAATTTAATCAAAACCAAAGTAAGATATAGTTAGTATGTATCGATTTCGGGCATCATGGAGATGTTAGTCCTACCCTGCGCGTAACCAACTCCCAAGCACAACCAATGAATCTTTAGACTTTGTAGACCTTGAAATCAGTGTCTCGAGTTTCACAACTAGTATTATTGTTTCAATAGGTGTTCGATCTTGCCTAGCCTAAAATGATCAGTGATGACTCTAAGTTCATGGCCACTTCGTAGTGGCCATCTAGGTCCAATTGGATGAATGACTCGTCCGACGGTCCCTATCCCCTTCATATCATCATGCCTAATCCAAATCCCAATCAAGGGTAGCTTAAAGGGTTGATCATAATTAACCATTATTCATTCATAAGTCTAGTGTGCCATACCCTTCGGATCATCTAAAGTTTTAAAGGTCGGGCATAAGCCAACAAATATAGGTGTTTCCAAAACCAAAAATCCATGAAAAACATGACATTGTATTAATACAATATGGCCTTGTGTCGATGCAATGAGCATTGCATCCATAGAACATGGCTTTGTATCGATACAATGCATACTCTAGGCTTGGAATAACCAAAACACGATGATGCATTGATACATTAAATTGATAATCTTCATGAATTTCATAAAAATGATATCATTTTACATTTTTCCAATACGTCCATAGTCATTCCCCAAAAAATTTTTGTTTCACACCTTGCCGTCTATAATGCTTGATGACATGGCACTCGATGGTCATTTCGATTTTATTATTATTATTTTATTTTACTTTATTACCATCCAATTAAGTCCTAAGATGGCACTCGAATTAAGATGGTTTGCTTCAAAAAAAGCCCAGACAAAATTAGGTTTTAAAGTTTCGTAACCTTTAAAATGCAAGTTCTGGGACCAATCTCACCTAGTCAAAATAGATTGGTGGCAACTTTAAGATATTTTGTCACTTTATAATGACCATTTAAGGTTTAATTAAACAAGTGATTCATATGACAATTCAATCCTATCCCAATACAAAGAAATGAAATTTATTCATTTTAAATTTGTTGTGTTAAATTCACATTCAGCACATTATGACATTGCCTAAATAACCCTATGAGACATGTTTTGACGCAAAGATTCCCACATAACCCTAATAGATATGTATCGACATGAAATGTATTGGCACGAAGGTTTCTACATAATCCTAAGGGCTCAATTGTAAGGTAGTATCACCTAAATACCCTTAACTAACATGTTTCGACATGAAAATTCCCACATGATCCTAAAAACTTGGTTTTAAGGTACTTTTACCTATATAACCTTTAAGGACATTTTTCGGCATGAAGGTTTCCACATGATCCTAAAGTCATGGAAATCTCTAGAATGACCCTAGATTATTACGCAAACTATTCCACATGGTTTTAAAATGCATGGAAAATGCTAAATGGTCCCTAGATTATGAAAATAACATATATAGCTGTAAAATGCAAGAAAATCGCTAAATAGTCCTTAATGTGCATGAAATAGCCTAAAAGACTCCAAAATGCATAGAAATGGTAGAATGGTGTTAAAATACATAAAAATTACATAATAGTCCCTAAATCATGGAAAATGACTAAAATAGGCTAAAATTGTATGAAATCATATAAAAGTCCTTATAGATACCTCATTTTCTTAAAATACATAAAAATTACATAATAGTCCCTAAATCATGGAAAATGACTAAAATAGGCTAAAATTGTATGAAATCATATAAAAGTCCTTATAGATACCTCATTTTCTCTAAGAATAATCTAAGGCATCGGAAGCCATTATCCAAGGCATCGAAAGCAATTATTTTGAACATTGTTACAAGCAAGGGTCAATTTTTTATTATTTTTGACTAAAAAATTAGAGAGCCATAAGTACATGCGAGTCATATTGGTGTATAGGTATTGATATCGAGCACTTACACCACTAAAAATTCAAATTTCCACATGTAGTATCTATACAATAGTGTTTGGTATCAGGGCTTAATAAGTGATATTGATACTTAGCATGTTTGTACCAATACAGACCATGGTAATAACTAAAATTTTGATTTTTTGACAAATGTATTGATAATCAAGCAAGAATATCAATAGAAGCCCATAAAATATTGATACATAAATCTAAGCTCAAGATTGGAAACTTTTTTTTTGGCTTTTGATTTCGATACATGCTTCATTGTATTGATATTCATAGGTAAAAATTACCTTATGTATCAATACAAAATGTTTTGTACTAATACACAAAGGCATTTTTGCCCAATTCGAACCATTTTTAGCTTTTAAACAATTAGTTTGAAAATCCAGTTAAAACATGTTTCTTGGACCAAACATCACCACCAAGCCTCAGCTTTCGACTAGTCATTGCATTTAAACAAATTTTTTAGGCCCAAATAGCAAATGACATGGGACTTTTTATGACATTATGCAAATTGCCAATGGATAAAGCTAATTCTTCTCATTGTTTAATGGCATAAAGTGGCCTTAATCCACTGTTTTTGCCAAGCAAACCAAAGAGTTTGCATGGTAGCTACCTCTGCATGAGGTACATGCAAAAAAGCCCCATAATGCCCTTGTTGTTTGTATTTTTTGTCTTCATGATCACATGGCTATATATGCCAACTTTGGCTCAGCTAAAAAAGATATAAAGACATACAAAGACACAAAAGGCAGAAAACCCTACCACACTCACATGTTCTCAACAGAGAGCACTTATTTTCATGCATTTCCTCATTTTTCCTAGCCAAAAAACAAAACCTTTTTCCTATTCTCGTAGCTCCTCAAAACCACCACTAAAAAACCCTTTAAAACCTAATATTCCATTCACTTCTCCTCTCAAAACCCTGTCTATCAGCACTCTAACTAACAAGCTCCTTTTTTTCATCACTTTCTTGCTATTCAATATCAAAAAAGAAAAAAAAAAGGTGAGTTCAAAGTTGCTACTAAGAGAAAAAGGATGAAGCTTAAAACTTTTGGTATTTTCTCCCTTTTGCTCTGTTTATTTTCTAATTTTTCAGCATTTCCATATCTAGTGGCTTTTTTACATTACCATAACCCTTCTAAGATTCTTATGCATCATTATGGCCTTAGTTGTTATAGTCTTAGGCTTGATGATCCTCTTAATGCCTTAATATTGCTTAAATAGTCAAGCATGCCATGATTAATTTTCATTATCACAATAACCCATGTTTATCCATTTCTTGCCATGTTTCATCTACCTTCACATGTTCATCTTATATTTGAATGTTCACTCTAATATTTTTTGAGCATATCCATGCATTTCCTTGCATTTTGGTAGGTTTCATGAAACAAAAATGTCTTCCTGAAAATTCTACCATGCTTTCTTTTGGTTAAACATGTTCACACCATCATACATGGCTTGATTTTAAACGTCATTTATAAGGTTGACATTCTCATGCATTTTACTTGTTATCATTTTACATTTTTGCCATCTCTTCCCTTATCAAAATACCACCTTATTTGTTTGAATATGTTGTCCATGTTCATTGTTATGCATGTTACATTTCCTTAATAACATTTTGGTCAAAATGTATGCTTGTTTGTTTCAAAATCTAATTAAAAAAAGCTTCAAGTTAAATCTATGCTATCTCCAATAAATGGAGACTAGCATGGATTTAATGTTTTCACTAATTAGTGCTCCAATCTTTGGGACAAATCAAACTTTCCAGGTATAGATTCATGGTTGGATAGACTTCCAATGCTGTGATCTTAGAAAATGATCATTTTACTTGATAAGACATTAAGCCTTGATCTTTAGTCTAATACCCTTATTTATGGCATAGAGAACAGGTTATTTCATTGTCCCAAAGTACTTTGGGACTGTGGAATGAATTTCTGTTGCCCACGTTACCCATTCCTTTCTGTCGCATATGTTTGGATGTCCATAGATCGAGTCTAATCATGAGAAACTCAAAAATATCGTGAAGCTCCCCTATTTTGCTCTAACAACACTATGCCCACTAATAAAAAATTTATTTTTGAGACTAAATTTATTTTTTTAGAATTTTCTAATATTTTTCCATGAAAGAGAATCAAATTGCCTTCCTAAAGTGTCTCATTTGCACCAGGATCATTCCAGATAAGGGAGTTATGATTTTTCAAACCTCTATTGCTCGAAACCCTTAGAACCAATAAATTGCATTATGTTTAGTCAATTTCAGCCAACCAAATGATTTTTTTTGAATTTTCTAAATATTTTTCCTAGATAGTTCATGAAATCCCTTCTTTAAAAAGGTATCATTTGCAAATTAATGATACTAAATGAGTCTAAAATGATTTTCCAAAGTCTACTATGCCCTTTTCCCTACACAGGCTGCTAGTGTCAAAGCAAACCTAATTTTAAAAATGAATTCCAACTAGAAACCGATTTCTTAGGATTTGTGGAATATTTTTATATTAAATCTTATCGACTTTTCGATGGTACCTTATCGATTTCTAATGCCAGAATTTACTTGGGACAAATTCGAGAAGGGAGACAATGAGATGTTGTCCTTTACTTTTGCAATTAAAATCAACCTAACTTCTCAGACCATTGTATTAAAACGTTCAAACTTCTCAAAGTGTACCCAATTGACTTGCTATGAGGTCACGTAATATAACACAAGTTGTCTAGACTTAGACAAGGCTAAGACAAAAAGATAATTTATTCAAACTCTTGAGTTCTATTTTTAAAATACTTTTTATTCAAAATATTCCTTTTCTCCATAAATATTAAAATTTTCATTTTCAATGATACTCTAGCCCCACTTTCCAAGGGGATAGCCCAACCCTACTTTTTGAAATGATTCTCCAACCCTACCTTCACCTAAAGTCTAAATTTTTTTCTCCCAAAACTTCCTAATGAGGCTTTTGATTAAAACCTTCTTTTGAACATGTCCAAAATTTTCACCTTAGGGGATATTCTAACCCTGCCTTCTGAAAAGATTTTCCAATCCAATTTTTCATAAAAAATTTGATTTTTCTCCCAAACATCCCAAGTCATTTTAATCAAAACCTCTTTTTAGTTCCTCAAGGTACCATTAAATCTAAACATGTCTCAAAGTTGTCACCCCAGTTATTATTCAATAATCAAACATAATTACGAGATACATTATGATCATCCCTTATTTTCTTCATGTCTTATGTGTGATTGTTCTTATGTAATATAATTATATTCTTTTTCGCATTACCAACACCCTTCTTTTTTGTAGTGACCTTCAGCATTCATATTTTAAAATCATTTTTAAAAATTACAAGGCAATCTCCCTCATCAGTATCTTTCCAGTACCTTACACGAAATATCTGATTTTTCAAAATTTAATCCAAAGATAATTCTTATTAAAAATCCCCATGTTCCTTACATCTTTGCAACGTATAGGTGACATGAATTTTCTTTTACAAAATTTTATGCATTAAAGGGGATTATATCAAAATAACGATAAAGTGAAACCTATTAAGTTAAAACCAAAGTGAGATATAGTTAGTGGTATCAGTTTTGGGTGTCATAGGGGTACTGATCCTTCCCCACACGTAACTAACTCTCAAACCCAACCGATGAATCTGGACTTTGTAGACCTTAAAATCAATGTTTCAAATTTTGTAAGTCGAAATATTGTTTTCAATAAGCACCTGATGATGCCTAGTCTAAAATGATGAGTGGCAACTCTAAATTTATAGCCACTTCACGATAGCCTTTTAAGACTAGTTGGATGAGCTATTCGCCCTACAATCTTTTTACCCTGTATACCACTATGATAATCAAATCTCGATCAAGGGATAACCCAAGGCTTAAACTTACCACAATATATATTTTTTAAGTCACGTGCACTAACTTTAGATTGTCCAAAGATAAAGGAATACATTGTGATAACTTGATTACTCTACTGGAGACTCAATTAGAGAGTTAGGCCTATAACTAGCTATGTCTCACTTGGGTCTTGGTTTTTTGTCTTCTGACATTGTTTAGATATAATCCCTTTTATCTTTATCTTTTAACCTTTTATTTTTTTTTATGGTTTTTGTCCTACGATCATCAAGGATTACTTTGTTTTGAAAACCTATCATTTTGAATAAGTATGGTAATATATGGGTAAAACAAAAGTTTGATTGTTTCCCTAACACGCATTGTGCATATGCATTTCCACTAGATTCTCACCAAACTCTATGGTAAGGTTAGTATCTTAATTATTAGGAGGAAGTGAGCAATCCACTTTAATGATTAACCTTTTGCATAGGCATGGCAAGCCTTTTCAATGTGTAAATTACCTATATCTCTCATAAGTACCCTTACGAATTTGCATAAGGAAATACATCCACAGGATCATACCTGTTCTACCAAACCAGTGGGATTAAGGTACCTTGGTTGTCTTTGCCGAACAGAGAAACGATTTAGATGCCAACTTAAACCTATATAGTGAATCCTATGAGCCAAACCACGTCAAACCATATTGGAATGCTGCTAATAACCCAAAAAATAGTGTTACTATAGGAAACACTTCTTACCTTTACTTTTATACACCATGGTTACATAGGTAATGATGGACAAATATTGTCACCTGTATTTGTTATTTTATTTCATTATTGTTTTTAGGGTATGATGTCATGTCCTAGAGCTAACCTTGGGTGATAACAAGTGAATGTTGTCATCCAAAATACCTTATATCCTTTTAAAAGAGTTATATCTAACCTAAGAAAGCCATTATGTTTCAAAATAATGGCTTCATGCGTACCCCCCATAGGTGTTGATGAGCGAGCATCGCCACTTAGTCAATTAGTTTTGTCCCTTTGAGCTATTGTGTTACCTTACTAAAGGCAGCTTTTACTTAGACATGCCATTATGTTGCCCATTTGCAATCACATTGTCATATTTACCTTTAGGAATCGTATTGCCTATTATTGAGGTAATTTTTGTGATGCATTTTTGTTGTTTTTCTTTTATTCCCTTATTTTTATGCTTATTGTTTCGCATGGTCACTAACTCGTTCCTTTTTTGTTTTTTATTTAACACATGCATCAATTCATCATAATCATCATTGTTATGGGATAATTGGTTAATGGTTTAGTATTTAGCAAAGGGCGTCTGTCATGGAGCAATAGTCCAGTTCTGATCTAAAGTCTTTTAAAAAAGTTTAAACATGGTCGGAGCACTGATAGCATAAAGATGGGAACATTCTTAAACCAGGGTGTGTATCAGTAATGCATGAAAGGGTCAACAGAGGTTACTGTCAGAATGATTGGCAAGATTTGAAGCATATTTGGGCCACTTGGAACGATACTAATAAGGTATCATTTAGGACAAGATACGAAGACATAGCCCTCTTGATTTAGGTTTATTTGGATGATGGCCTATTACAAGCAGTGTCTTAGTTTTGGAACCCAGCATATCGATGTTTTGTTTTCAATCCTAAAGATTTAGTCCCCACCACGTTACTCAATATTGAGAGAGCCAAGACTGATAGAATACACTGTAAGGCTTTACAATCTGCAACCTTCAAGAAAAGATTGGCTCAAATTCTTAGGGCAAGAGAGTCCTTAATCAAGAGTCATATCAACACAAAGGATAACAGTGAGTGCATCTTATAGACCAGTTTGAAGGTAGTAATGGCGAATGCCAGTGACATCCAAAAAATCCAAGATATCTATGCTCTAGCAATTTATGATCTACTCATATTTTTGAAAACACTAGGCTATGTTGAAGCAACAATTGCAGATTTTTTTTTCCTGATTGTGTTGCAACATCAATCACATAAAATTATTTAAGCTCTCAATTTTTGCAAGAAAATACATATAGGTCGCTTTATCGAATGTGTGCCATTTCTTCATATTTGGTTTGTTAGCTACTTTTGCTTTGAAAAGAGAAGAATGTCGTCCATTTTCTTGACAACTTTATCTTATCTCCAAAATCCTTAAGAAAGAATGGCCTTAAGACAAGTCTGAGAAGCAATGGGTCCAAAAATTCTAAACTCTTAAAGTAGAAGAGGTGATAAGGAAGGCCCTTTGGTTTTCACCACAAACAATCATATACCGATGTGGAGATTATGGCTATGTATTACTTATAAAGTTATGGGGAAGCACTAGCTAGGCACCCATCTTAGTCTTGTGATAATTTCATTACTGATAATTCCTTTCCTTTGTCCAAGACCTAGAGTAATGAAATTTTGACTACAGTGAACCTAGTTACAAATTTAAAGTTCAACTAGCATTCCATGCTTAGAAACAAACTCGTTGTATGGAAAGGTATTAGGGAGGAAGTAGTATGACTTTGGGATATGAAAAATGGAGTGTCTATCATATCAATGATGCCTTACCTTTGTCTGAAATGTCATAAGTGTCAGTTCATGAATTCCCCTCTGAGATAGAATTACTCAAGCAAGAATTCAATAAGAAAAGGCAACATCACTAAGGAAATCACTTATTTAAAAGAAGAGAAGAGTCAATTTGAAATACACCTTTATGATCGAGGTGGTGAAATTAATTGAGTCATTAATGACAAAAATCACTTTAAAAAGGATCTTAAAAGTCTAAAAAAAAGACTAAAGTAAGGAAGACTCATTGAATTAAGTAGAATGGGAGGTAGAGATTGCTACCCCAAAAACGAGATGCATCGATGGAAAAAAGAGGCCAGTCCAATAAGGAAAAGCTTATCAAAACCTGTGTCCTCATGTCAACTTATTGAAGAGAGAATGGATGCCCAAAAGCTTAAGCCTCGGACCTGAGAGCAAATTAGGTCGAAAAAAAGTTTTAACCTCAAAGTCCAAGATTTAGAGCATTCTTTGCAAACTCACCAGGGCTAGGTTAATGAACTATTAAGGGCCTCCAAGCGATTGGAACAAGATTGGCTACATATGGTTGATTAAACATGGCAAAATTATCAAGACCACCATTGCCATCTTACCGAGCAAATTCAAGTAGCCCAGTTAAAGGCTAAGTACATGATGGATGTAGCTTGATCTTTGACACATGATATCCTACCCATCGGAGCCCATGAACAATAACTATTGTATTTCTTAGAACATGTGATCAAACAATGTAACCATATCTAGCATATCCAAATGTAATCATGTGTAATCTAGACATTTTATTACTTTAATGAAAGACACTATTAGTGAAGCTTTCCTTAATTCTAATTTTCCTTCTTGCATTTACAAGAAGAACTCAACTCTATCATTATTTTATTCTTGTATGTCATTTATCATTGCATACTCATTGACATCTCATTAAACATGCTCATGATTGTCGTAACATGGCCGATATATGAATCCTAACTAGCCCGACTTAAAATGGCGAATGTATCCATTGTTTCTATATAAATATCTATATATATGATTACTTATTTTTATTTTTTAGGGGTCCATATCCTCATTAATATTATTTTACGTACCTGAGGACTGAGTTATCAAGATAAATCGCCCACTTGACTTCTTTAAATAGTCATTATAAAATGACCATTTAATTTAGAGTCACCGCCAATCTTATTTGGGCTAGGTGAGATTGGCCACCTACCAAAGTTTGTGTTTAGAGGATTACAAAACCCCTAAAACTAAACTCTAATGTCTGCGCTTGTACCAGAGATCACATGAAAGGGTCCAAAAGTCAATTACAATCACAAGTAAAGATCAACCTTCTTGTGATGCCTGGTAATCGGTACCTTATTAATCATGTGTTAAAATAAATTTAATCTTTATTTGGTTTCAATATTTGATATTTAATTATAATTTCCTTCTGTTTACAAATGAAATTTTATGAAACAAAATTTCATATTCTGTGAAAGTAGGGTTTTAATATTTTTAGAAATAAAAAATGTCTTACATACCCTTTTACCAAGAGAATACAAAGATATTTACCATTCTCTTTCATACCCCACGGAGAGCCAATAAAATATGAAAGGTTTTATTTTTCTAAAAATTGAAAAATGTTGACTTTCATTATGAAAAAGGTATCTCATTATTAAAATAATTCGTGGAACCCCTCACATATTTGGTAAGAATTCCACATATTATTTTAACATCAGAGACATTGCCTTAATTTTTAAAAATTCTAATTTTATTATAAATATTAATAAAATAATCTAAGACTAAAAAATTATCTAAAATGATGAACCTAACCTTAATGTGTACCTTTAACATAAAGGTATCCTAGTAATCACATAAGACTTGGTTCTAATGAAAAATTGCAAAAATAACCTAGGGGTATACCTTTGACATGAAAGTATTCTGGTAAACCTAAAAGACTAAAAAACAACACTAATTGTGTGAACCTATCCTAAATATGCACTTTGGCCTAGAAGCATATTGGTGGATACCTAAGACTCGACTTAAAGAAAAATTACCAAAATGCCCCTAAGGTATACCTTCGACATAAAAGTATCTCAGTTATCCTAAAAAGGCACTAAAATGATAAGAAATGATAAATCTATCCTAAATGTACACCTTTGGCATAAAAGCATCTTGGTTACTATCTAAGACTCGATTTTAAGGAAAATTACCAAAATGTCCTTAGTGTATACCTTCGACATACAAGTATCCCAACACCTTAACATACACTAATACGATGATGAAATGACAAATCTATCTAAATATGGACCTTTGGCAGAGAAGCATCTCGGTTACTATTTAAGACTTAATTCCAAGTAAAATTACTAGAATGCCTTTACGGTGTACCTTTAACATAAAAGTATCCTGGTAACCCTAATGGACCTTAAAATAATTTAAGAAGGTTAAACCAATCCTAAAATTTGCCTTTGGCACAAAAGCATCTTGGTGAAAAAACTTACTAGAATGCCCCTAGGGTTTATCTTTGACGTGAAAGTGTCCCGGTACCCTAATAGACACTAGAACGATGAAAAGTAGATGAATTTAGTCTAAATGGAAAAGCTAAAATTTAATTTTGACTTAAAGTACAAAATTTACAATCAAGCCCCTAAATTTTAAAAATTACATTTCATATCCTTTGAAAGACTAAACAAATATGAAAAGTTTTGAAAATTTCTATATCTCTACAAAAGGCCATAGAAATAATAGAAATCTTTAAAAGTGGCCAAGTGAAAATTTTGCCCCATAAATACGAATATTTGCTATTTAGTCCTCACACTTTTTTAAATTTTCATTTTAGTCCCTACAAAATAAAATAACCTAAAAATTATAAAAACCATATGAAATTATGCATGAAAATATAGCCAATATATCAACAAAGATTCGGCCAAATACCTTGCCCTTAAAAGCTTTTCTACAATTTACAAAGTAACCCTAAAACTTTGTAAAATTACATTTTGAACCCTATATGATAAATACCACAAAAAAATCATTAAAAATCATCAAACTAGCAAAGAATCAACACAAAAATCATGGCAACAATATGCAAGAAGGTTTGGCCAAGCACTTTTGACCATAAAGCCTAAATTTCCATTTTTTACAATTTAGTCCCTAAACTTTATGAAATTGCATAATGACGCCAAAATGATATAAAATGTATACAACACATTTAAATATTCTCAAAAAACCATAAAAACACTTCTAAGGCTATCTACTAGGTTCGGCCAAGCTTAAATGATCGATAGAAAAATTTTGCAATTTTTGCAATTTAGTCCCTATATTTTTCATAATTACAAAATAAGCTAAATAAAAAAAAGATGCTACAAAATCATCAAAATTAGATTAATTCAAGCTTAGAATTCACCTTCTAAAGTCTTCAAAATTTTGGAAAAATATTTTTTAGTTCCCTAAAAGTTTCAAAATTTATAAAATAGTCCTAAATATCACAAAAATCAAAAAATGAATTAAATACAAGATCATATATCATTTGAACAGCATCATATTTCAACCAAAAATGGTATTTTTCATCATATATTTACATCAAAATCAACATATATGCCTACCCTAGTTTTTGCTAAGCTAGAACATGCATAAAATCAACATAAATCAATACAAAATCATTATGAAAAATAATATAAAATATACGTAAATGAAAATAACAATATTTCTACCAAAAGTCAATGAAATTAAGAAAACATATAAGATTTTACGTTAAGATAATGAATTTCTTGATTTTTTTCTTTTCTATTTTTTCTATTTTTTCTTTTTCTTTTTTTTCTCTCTACCTCCCCTCCCAAAAGGCCTGAAATGAAGAAATTAAACCCCTATTTATAAGGAACGAAGGACGGCAAGTTGGTGGAGTCTTCCACCAAAATCTACCAATTTCTTTATTTAATTATTCATTTATTTATTTTGTTTTATTTTAGATTTTTTATTATCATTAATTTAGATTTGACTAAAATTAATTGCTTTTGCCGTTAGTGGATGATGTCATACATGACATCATCAAAGTCTAGAGAATTTGGGAAGATATTTGTATAATCTATAAAATTACACTATAAAAATTAATTAAAAGGGTTAAATTGTAAAAATTAAAAATCATGCTTTTGAAATAAAATTTCATATGATCAATTTAATTCAATCTAATAATAAAAATAATTTTTATGTACAATAAGGAAAAGAAAAAAAATAAAAACTAGCAAACTTATAAAATTTTATGAGAAAAACCCTTATTGGGAAAATTTATTATACTAAAAAAATGTATTATTCATAAAATAAATTAAATTTTTATAAACTGAATGAAGATGAATTCAATAATGATATTCAAAGAATTTTAAAAATTATAAACTCGAAAAAATCTTACCAAAAAATTTTAAGGAGTAGAAAACTCTATATTTCAAAAAAAATTATGAAAGAAAATGAAGATCTTATAAAATAAAATGAAATTTTCAAAACTGATTTAATATATATTAAATAATAATGTTTGAAGAATTTTAAAAATTATAAAATGAGAAAATCCTCTAAAAAAATTTACAGAGTAAAAAGCTCTATATTTCGGAAATAGGATAATTTCAAAAAAAAATGCAAAACTCATAAAATTTATTGAAATTTTCAAAACTATTTTAATCTGAACTAAATAATAATATTTGAAGAATTTTAAAAGTTATTAATTAAGAAAATTCCTACTGAAAAATTTATGGTGTAGAAAATTTTGTATAATAGAAACATAGAAAATTCTAAAATATGAAAAACTCATAAAATAAAATGAATTTTGAAAAACTAATTTAACGATGATCAAATGAAAATATTTAAAAGATTTTGAAACTCAAAACTTGAGAAAATTCAACCAAAAATTTTACATATAAAGAAAAACTCGTATTTTTAAGTCGAGAAAATTTTAAAAATATGTTTAAATTTTAGAAAAAATGAAGTTTATCTACCACATTAGTTAAAATGTTAATTTATTGAAATGATAAAGATGAAAAATTAACATTTGGAATAATTTTTATCGGATAAATTTTAGAAGTATGATACTCACGATACTGTGAAAAATTTAAAATTAATTACAAAATAGACAAATTGACACGTTGTGGTATAAAATGTCAGTATGAATTTTTTATTGAATATTTGTGATTTTTTGGAGTGCATATTGGCAGTAATACCACACAAGTATCGGTAAAAATATACGATAGTTAATTTTCAATTTTTAACGAAAAATTCTCAAAAAATTTCTAAAAATGAAAAATTTGACTATAATAACATATGCATAAATAAATTTCAAAATGTCACAAGTATAATATTAAAAGTTAATTATTTACCTTAAAATTCTTGTTCCTTATCCAAGATTTATGCTATACGACCTTTGGAATGGCGCTAATTTTGTCACGTGCACCTACGGTCATTAAAGTACAATTAAATAGGTCTTAAAATGTACTTTCCCCTTGAGGAAAATTTACCTCCACTAAGCCAAGTGTTGAATTTTGCAGCTTGGATATTTTTGGATTGATAGGGAAAATGGGCCTAGATAAAATTAGGTGTCTACCGCTACCCTTTTTTAACTGTTGCTCAGAATTAGGAATAGGGCTAAAGACCAATATAGACACAATTTTGTTCAAGCCTTACAAAATTTTTCTAAAAGTTTTTTTTCTATTTTTGTTTGTTGTTCATTGTTTGTTTTTTTTACACACACACATATATTTATCTACTAAAAAACCTATGAAATCGATCATTCTACTTAACTAAACAAAGCTGTATATCTTGCTTCATTGGTTTCTAACCAAGTAAATCTGACCAATAATGAATGAACCTATTCCTTCTATACACCTTTCTTATCACCACAAAGGAATTGGTTCTAACATAAATGAACCTATTCCTCTTGTACACCTTACTGGTGATCATAAAGGATTTGGTTTAATAGAAATGAACCTATCCTCATGTAGACCTTACTGGTGATCACAAAGGATTCGATTCTAACACAAATGAACCTATTCCTCCTGTAGAACTTATTGGTGACCTGAAAGGATTTGGTTCTAACACAAATAAACCTATCCTCTTATACACCTTACTGGTGATCACAAAGGATTTGGTTTTAATTTCTAGGAATGCTTCGAATATCAACATCAAAAAGTTTGGAAGGATGCCAATGTCGATTGACTATAATTCCAGCCAGCTACATCGGCATAGATTTTGGAAGGTTTCATTATAAACAAAAACTTGTGAATGCTTCAAATATCACCATCAAATCTTTGAAATGATGCCACTGTTGGTTGACTACCATTCCGGCCAGCTACATCAAGCATTGATTTTGAGAGGTTTCATTAAAAACAAGGACTTCTAATGCTTCGAATATCATCAAAGAAGCTTTGGAAGGATGTCACCATTGATTGACCACCATTCTGACTAGCTATGTTGGTTATAGATTTAGGAGGTCTCGTTAGGAATGAAAATTTTTGAAAGCTTTGAATATCACCATCAAAGCCTTTTTTTTAAAAAAAAAAAGCCTTCTTGACCCACCTTACCATAGGATCGCGTGAGAAGGTAATAATGTCTGAAAAGAATTGTTCAATCTTTCCTAAAAAGTTAGCAAATATCAAATATCAAATTAGTGGCCATTAATTTGAAGATATAATTAATGCAATTGGATAAATATCTACTGAAGGCATATTCACAAACTTCTATTAAAATAATGAAAAACATCATATTTCATTAAAATTCTAGGATTTATAGAATGAGATCACCTTTTCATTCTAACCTAGGGAAAAAGTGTACTTGATCAAAATGTATGAAAATTCCAAAACAATTTCAACCATGGATTTTCTAATATCAAGAATAATGGATGCGCTATCTTTATCATGATGTTAAAACTTTCCTGTGATCGATGATCACCATTTGGGTCTCCTTTGAATAAGATGAAAAAATGGATTTAAAGGCATAAATAGGGTGGCACTACTAAAATTTGTCCTGAACAAATTGATATGAAAAAATCAAGATTTATCAAGACCAAATTAGGTGGATGTTCACTTCATAAGAAGTCCTTGAAAGGCAAACAATCAAGTTATAACATCCTTTTAATCTTCAAATACTGTAGCCATACAGGTGTTAAAATAATGCTAGAAAAACCAAGTCTCAAAAGGGTTGATTTGAAAGGCCTTTGGTAAGCAGCAATTTCTAAGGCAGAGTACAAAAATTCTAAAAGGTTATCTTAAAAGGAATCCATATTTGGGTATTTAATTCAATTTTTTGCTGATAACATTAAATTTTTAAAGGTTAGGGGTTTGGGATAATTTTTTAATTAATATGAAGGTTTTCATATTGGTGGGTATCTTTGTTAATTTAGGAGTAACTCCTAGGCCTTTAAGTTTGCCCCATCATATTATCAAGGACTCAAAAATCATTCAAAAGGATGAATTTATGAGGAGCTTCCTAGAAATAGCCTAATAGCTCAAATAGCTATGTTTGATCGAAATATACTCTGTAGGTACGTACTATAGGCCATGGTTTAGGGTTCAGAAAGAAAGGATAAATAGGCCCAAATCAAGTGTTTAAGGGTAATTAAATCAAGGATCACTTTTCTTTTTGAAAGTAGATTCTAGCATGACTTTTAAGACGAACAAATCTTCATATCTTCATCTACTTCTGTTTCTTCATTTTTTTATTTATTCTCTTTTTTCTTTTTTTTCTTCAAAATTTGCTTTATTCTTGATTCTAGAAGAACTCGACATTTTCTTTATTCTTCACTTTGAATACTTGAACTTGAAATTTGAACTCTCTCTTTTCTTTAAAATTTTTTTCATGACATTTAACTTGTTCTTCTCGTAACTTTAGAATGGAATTTGCCCCTTCTGATCTTAAAGCTTTGCTTCACTTACCCACTAATGTGGAGGGTGATCCTTGATTAGGGTTTAAAGAAAGAAAATAAATCATTAAAGCTCAAAGAGGACTGCAAAGGGAATAATTTTTTATATTTGAGAAAGGATAAAGAAAAAAGGCTATTTCCATTTCAAACACAACCATTTGAACCGACAAGCATTTCATTAGGAAAAGAATTGTTTTCTTTTTCAAATCATTATAAATGCCTCAATGACATGACATTGCACTCAATAAAGCATTAAGGTATCCCCCTCAATACTATTGGATTCATAGCCACCAATGACTGCTTGAGCCTTTAGGAAATAAAATTATATTAGCTTCAAAAAGATCATCGGATCTCATATCTTATGTATTAAAAATTGGTTTTAAATGGTTTTGTTCAAAAAAGAAAGAGTGTCATAGAAATTATGACAAAATGTTATCAAAATAAGGGAGATCTCAGAATTACTATCATTATTTTAACATATGTTAAACTATTGATATCTGAATCTTTTAAGAGCATGAACCATTTGTAAGACCTTCAAGGAATCCATAAAAAAGAACATCTAGGTGCGAAAAATCTATGGTGATGAAAGATTTATAGTTGAATGTCTAGGATAATTAGATATATAGTGGTAAAAGACCTTTTTAAGAAAGTTCAAACTAATGGTTATCATTAACCAAAGAAAAATTTTTCCAAAATGTTGTCATTATCCTTGATATTGGAAACCATTATTAACAAAATTCATGGTCCATTACAAAATGCACAGTATTTACAAACTAAAATTCATTTCATATTTTACAATTTCCAAAAAAAATGTACAAAACTCTAAAGTTAGCATAGAAATTGCCCTTAGTTGGCATACTACCATAAGGTCGATGACTCTTAGACTAATCATCATTGATGAGCATCCTCCAACTCCAAAGTTTTGCTAGATTGTTATCTCTAAAGGTCGAGTTGTAAATTAGCTAGTGAAACATTGAAATGTGTATCAAACTTTAAGTCCTTAAGCTTTAAAATTCCACAAGATGCATGGTTATTTCTTGTCATCTTAATCATGCCATAAGCATAGCCATTTTATGAGACCTGATTCTTCACTAAATTTTTAACAAAGAAAATGAATCCAAAAGCTCATTGCATAGCAAAAACTCATCGAAGCAATTCAAGTTGGAATTTACAACAATCTGTGATCTTCTACCGATTGTGCTGATACTCTCAATTGTTTTCACATTGAACAAAATGCATTAATGAATGAAATCTTTAAACAAAAGGTCTTGCACCTTAATGTTTGGATTATATCATCCTAGGTACAGAGTTTTTCTAGGTTTTGTTGGAATGGTAGAGAGTATGTGCTCTGTTAAGGTTGTTGAACAATGAAAGGCTAGGGTTGAGGACACTGTCTGAATGGATTTCCTTAGTTTCTTGACTTTTTAGGGTTCTATCAATTATGATAAAATTACTTTCTCATAGCACATATGCTATCTGTAACCCTTTGGTCAGCATGAATATGTATTACAAGACTGGCTTCCATATACTGAATGCCATAAAGTGGTTGATTTTTAGTTTGCACTTCCCCAGATCCCCAATAAAAGGTTGGTATGATGAAAATTAAATATTATGAGGTAATTGCATTCAAATTACACTCATCGAATCCTCGATAAAAGTATTGGTATGATCAAAATTAAGTATTTTGAGGTAATTTCCCTTCAAATTTTATTCCTCAGATCCTCGACAGAAATGTTTGTATGAAAAGATTGAGTATTTTGAGTTAATTACTGTTTAAATTATACTCCTTGGATCCCCGGTAGAAGTGTTGGTATGATGAAGATTGAATATTTTCAGATAACTTTCAACTTGTACTTCCACAGATTCTTGGTAGAGTGTTGGGATGATAAAGATTGAGTATTTTGAGATAATTAACTTTCAACTTGTACTTCCCAGATCACTAGCAAAAGTGTAAACATACTTACTGGGTGTGAACAGACTTGCTTATTTTAAGTAACTTCATCGAACTTGCAATTTATGATATCTTCCATTTAATGATTCGTGCTATTTCACCTCAAAAAATAAATGAAGAACTTAAATCAGTATGCTTGAATGCATGTATATCTTGTCAACATTTATCCTTATTATTATCCATGTATGTATGTCAATGAAGGGAAAAATTAATGTAGAGTTGATGAATAGATAAACGAATGAATAAGTGAATAAAGTAGCATATAATGAAAGAAACTAAATGTCAAGCAATGAACAAGTATTAGCCATAGAGATTATCATAAAGGCAAAAATATGTGGAATTTGAGTTATGATTCTACAGTATTGTTTCTTCAACCAGAACCCTCTGATTTACTCATTCATAGTTAGTGTACATTTACAAGATTTAAAATAGCAAGTAACAAAAAGACCACTCTACAAACACTTCATTTTTCTAACTATGTTTGTTCTTTTAGGGAGTTTTTACGACTACTACTCATATTTTTTGAACCCTACATTGACAAAGCCTACATGATCACTTTATTTACATGCCTTTTATTTACCAAGCCCTATATTTTACATAGCCTATATTTACAAGTCCCAATAGCCAAAAGGTTGTCTCTATGATCACTTCATTGCCCCAGATGTTCTAATGCCTTTGATATGGTAATTTAGCAACTACATTCATCATTGGTTCAAACCGAATTATGCAAGTATCGAGTAGCTTTTGAACTTTCTTTTAAAGGTAAAGCACGGTTCTATTGAATGCCCTTATATTCCTGCATGGTATTCACAATGTTCATTAAAGTTATACCATTCAGGATAAAAGGTTTAGTATGAAATAATGTATTCAGGAGCAACAAGCTGATGTTAAAGTAATATAGAGTATAGTTCCTCATAATTTAGTGGGATTAGATCAAATTTACAATTCTTTCGTGAGCTTTTCTTAGTGTGGTCATTAAAAGGTGGCTATTTAGAACCAAAGAGAATTACAGGGTTGATAGGTAGACTAATCTGTACAGGTGTAGAATTAGGTGGCTTATTTCAATCATGTGCATGGACCAAGGATTAGGATTTTGGTTTGATGGTTCACTGGGTCCAGTCTTTGAATCTTTGAGTGTCAAAGATTGGGTTGAAGGTAATGATAATCCTTTAGGATTGCCCAAAAGATCTTTGATAATTTTTGTCAATTTAAATAATTGCTCTTTTATCTCTTAGATCTCTTATCCCATTTTTCTAATTACCCCCTCCAAAGCACTTAGTCTTGTTTCCCATAGATTCTTTGAATTCATCGAGGGTGAGGGTATTCCTAGGCAAGGTTACTTTTTTAGACCTTCGACCATTTTTATTAATTTGTTGATTTGTCTTTCCGTTCCTTGGATTTCATGACCAAATTCTTCTTGAATGGACTCTAACACATTGATTCTTGCCCTAATATTACCATCCATGTATGCTTGTAAATACAAGAAATGGAATTGTTTTAGTATATTGCAAAAAGTATGAATGCATAATTATATAAAGGTATGAACTTTGCAAATGTAAAAAAGAGATGTAGGAATAAATTTACAAGTTTCCATCGGATATAAATGTCTAGTCAAAAAACTAAGAAAATCCCTCATAATATAGCAAATGAATGCAAAAAGAAAAATAAATAAAATGTATCATAGCAATATAACAACACTTATTAGTATCAAGAAAATTAAATTATAAAAGTAAAAGGTTAGAAGTGTTCTCCCTTATGTACCTAATTTGGTAACCTCTAGAACTGGGTATGGCTCTACCTAGATGAAGCCCCCTATAGTTCATTAAATGAGGTTTGAGTTAATCATTTAAACAGATTCTCGACTTGCCCCCCAAGTTTGGAAAGAACTTAATGAGGTACCCTAATCCTTCCCGATCGTGGGTTTATGTTAGAAAGGGTTCAATTCAAATGGGAGTATCTTCCATGCATATAACGAGGCTAACACCTCAGATAGGCATAGGAATTTACACCTGGTAGGCTTTTCACTAGCCTAAATAGTGGCTAACACCTCAAAAGAGAGAGTTACTTTGCCTCCTCCTAAAATATTAGCTATCTATGCCCCTTCCTTATTCATGGTAGAGAAT
>JAQSVH010018378.1:0-11349 GCA_029448705.1 Adansonia digitata | reverse complement strand
TCTATAAATCATCGAGTGTGCTTCTTCTTTCCCTTTTTTTTAATTGTTTACTTTGATTCACTAACTTGCACTCCAAAGTTTATTATTTGGATTTCTCAATTTTATTTATCAAAGTTTTAATTTACTAAAATTTTAAGAAATCAATTCACCCACTCTTGATTTCATTCACCACTAAAATGTCTAACATACTTACCATAACTAAATATACAATTCACCATAACTAAATATATAGCTCACCAAAACAATATATTATTTTTATTATTTAGTTATAGTCATTTGTATATTTAGTTATAGTTATTTGTACATTTAATTATGGTGAGTTGTATATTTAGTTATAATGAGTCTTACAGTTAGTTATAGTCATTCGTACATTTAGTTATAGTCAGTCGTACATTTAGTTATAGTCATTCGTACATTTAGTTATAGTAAGTCATACATTTAGTTATAGTTATTCGTACATTTGGTTTTGGTGAGTTGCACATTGAGTTACGGTGAGTTGTACATTTAATTATATCATTCATACTTTTAGTTATGGTAAGTCGTATATTTAGTTATAGTGAGCCATATGTTTAGTTATGGTGAGCCGTACATTTAGTTATGATCATTCATACATTTAGTTATAGTCATTCGTACATTTAGTTGTGGTGAGTCGTACTTTTAGTTATGGTAAGTTATATATTTTGTTATAGTTATTCACATATTTAGTCATAATGAGTTGTATATTTAGTTATTGAGTTACACTTATTTATAGTCATTTGTATATTTAGTTATAGTCATTCGTATATTTAGTTATTATTTTTATATAATAATTCAAGATTTAATATAATTTTTTATTTTTATTACCTTTGTAAAATAATTTAGGATTTAATATAAATATTTTTAATTATTATTATTTTTAAATAGTAATTCAGAACTTAATATGAACTATTTTATTTTTATTATTTTTAAATAATTTAAGATAAAATATCTTTTATTTTTTTATTATTTTTAAATAGTAACTAGGATTTAATATAAAATATTTTTATTTTTATTGTATAATATATTATATATTATATAATTTATATGTAATATATATTATTTTTAATTTTTTAAAAATAATTTGGATCTAATATTAAAAATTTTTTAATTTTAACATAAATTCGGTTTTAGGTTCTTGTACACTTATTTCTCATCATTTGTAGATTAATCACAGTAAGTTGTACATTTAGTTATATTTATCTATCCATTTTTTGCATAGCAATTTGAGATTTAATATAAAATATTTTTATTTTTAAAATAATAATTTGAGATTTATTATATTTCAAGATTATTTTTTAATTCATAATTTAATATAATATTTTTTATTTTATAATTTTAAGATTTAATGTAAAATATTTTTAATATATATAATTTATATATAATATAATGTAATATAATATATATTAGTTGAGGGTCTGTTCCCTCACAAAGGGAACCAACTCCCCCCCACCCAACACTTGGAAAAACAGCAGGTGGAAAGAAAAGAAACGAGGGATAAAAAATAATTACAGTTTTTTTATTAAAAATTTTAATAATAGCTATTTCTTTCTTTGAATTTTTTTTATTTCACTCATTTTTAATAATTATCAATCCATCTTACTTTTCTTTTAAAATTTTCCCAAATCGTGATCTACAACAAATTTAGTGGCAACAGTTTTCTTGCACTGACTTTGCACTTCCAAAATAAATCAAATACAAAACTTGTAATTTAGATTAATTGATTCATATTGACAGTATTTAATAAGTTTAAATTTTTAATTTTAATGTTTGAAATCTTTTTTTTCTTAGAATATGGCCTTCATTACACAAAAAAAAGGAAAAAAGAGAAAAAGGTAAAATGAGGAGCCTTAGAAACAAAGTTGAGGCCTTTGATCATGTTGATAGTCGGCAGCTACGTATTGAAGAACGATTGCGAAAATGTTCTCATCGCAAAGGATGCAAAGTTGAGATCCCGCACAACAGTCAAGCACTTGCTCGGCACGATCAAGCAATGCCTTCAAGAGTGGATGCTCGAGCAACCTTACGCCGACGACAAATCTCTTGCGTTCTTCACCAACATATACCGCAAGATGACCTCGGGGGACATCTTTCGGACCGTCGAAGTCTTCCCTATGCAAGCAAGACCAAACATTCCAATTCCTAATATGGCTGCAAATTGTGTATTTTAGGACATTTGCACCAACATTTCTGCATTCGTAGATGCATTTTTTTGTTAGACCTTTGATTTTCATCTTGTTCTTCGATGCGCATATGTGTGTGCTTTTGTTTGTGTTTGTTTCTCGATCTTCCGAAAGAGAAAGCTAACCAGGGTGGTACGGAAGGTGCACCTAAGGTTTATATAGCTCTTTGTTGATAGAAATAATGATGTCTTTTCTTTAATTTACTATCTTCCTGTTTTGAACCATAGCCAAGGTAGACCTCTTTGACGGGTCGATAGCATAATAAAGTAAACTTGTTCAGAGGTTGAAAAGTTCATCGGATTTAATAAATTCGATTTGTATTGGTTTGAGTATAGATAAAAATTTTTATAATTTGAGGTCTAACTCAAATTATTGTTAAATAATTTAAATTTAATAGTAAATATTATTATAAAAATAATTTTTAATATTATTTTAACTAGTGATATAAAATTTTTGACCGAACCCCTCAAACTTCGATAAGGAAATAAAAAAAATTCAAATCTCAACCTTATCAAAGAGCACCTCCAAGTAAAAAAGCGTGACATTTGAAATCCATTAAGTTGTATGTCTAATTATTTCAAAATAAGAAAAGATCTCATATTTATATTTAAGTTTTACTAAATCCATTGTGAAAGTTGGGTGAATGATTAAAGAGGTTGCATGTAAACCTGAGGAAAAATGTAAGCTAGCAAAAAATTAAAGCAGCAATACATAACTTGATAGATAATATGACACTGAGTGAAAAAATATCAAAATAAAAAGTAACATCAGAATTTAAATTTTAAAATTTTAATATTTTATTAAGTAATCAAATATTTCAAAATTTTAAATTTATAAAAAAAATTTAATTATTATATTTAATTTTTTTTAAAAAAATGTAAATTGGATGTGGATCTTTTTGTCAATGCCTAATTGTACGAAAATGCATGTCCTCTTAATAATAAATGAAAAGATTGGATCAACGTTCTTTAGAAAGTTATCTATAGCCCACAAGCGACAAGATATTATTAGACAGCAATCTGATAGAGCTGGTTGGGAAAAGTGCACAAGTACCTGTACAAGTTGCAATGTGATAGATATTAACAAAACCCAGTAGGATTTAAATCGATTAAATTTGAGCTGAGTTCATGTTTTAGACAAATTATTCAGATAGAATATTTGTTTTCCATCATATTTTTTAAGTTCAGTTTGATTAGGGAAAATTAAAATATTTGATTTAATTTGATTTAAATTTGTATCTTTAGATTGATTTATTAGGTTGAATATTTATTTTCTATCGTATCTTTTAATTTTCGTTTGATTATGAAAAATTAAAACTTTTGATTTAATTTAAATTGAATCCATGTCTTTGAACAGATCTTTAAAATTAAATGTTTGTCTTCCATTATATTTTTTATAATTTTGGTTTGATTATGAAAACATAGAATAATTGAAATTGAGATTAGAAATAGAATTTCCAAGTGCCACATTCAAGTAATTGAAGAAATTAAGTTCTAAGATTTTGAAACCTCTAATAAATATCTATTCATAGAATAAAAGTAAAAATAATTTCACTTGATTTGTACAAATAGTTTCTTATACTAATAATTTGATGAGAAAATTATCTTTGCTTGATGGATCTCAAGTTTCCAACCATCTCAATCACATAGTTTTTTTTACAAATTTTCTTATAGTTTATGAAACATGGAAATTTATGGCCATTGCAAAAGGATTAAGGATCATGGACCTATTAATTAGCAGATTAATCTCCAAATTATAGGAATTTTATTAAGTAAAAACTGATCATTATTGGTGGCACCATTTTGAAAGTAATCAATTTTTGTTGATTGACAAGGGCTAGCTTGGCAATGGTTAACTGCGTACGCACTTCATTTTGGATGGTAGTTTGTGTGTATGTTATTAGGATTTAGGCTAGTATTAAATATGTATATGTGTCTAACACGGGTTTATTTAATTTTTTAAAAGTTTTTTCATATATATTTAGAAAATTATATTTTATATTCACATAAAAAATATATCAAATACAAATATCGAGCATAAATATTTTAAGTAAAATAAAGAATTCGAGTAATATCAGTTAGTGTTGGATATTAATAGATGTCCTATACGAGTTAACACAATTTTTTAAAAATTTTCATATATTTGTAAGATTATACTCTCGTGTTAATATTTAAATAAATATCCGACATAGATGTCACAAGCGGATACTATAATAAAGATGAACCTGAATAATATAGATCGGCATTAATAAACAACTTCCATTGTTGATCATAACCTGACCGGACATGAAGAGGGGGAACACAGAATTAGCTAGAGACCAAGTAAGAGTTTGGTGAGTTGGAAAAGAAGGAATTAAAAATATTTTTTCAGCAAATCGCACGCCCATTGTTTGAAAAAACGGCAACAGATTTGCAAAAAAAAAAAAATGGTGGGTTTTATTATCTGAATAATTTATTCTTTGCTATCCTCTCCATGGCTGAAAGAAAGAGAGATGGCATGGTCGGAGGTTGGTCGGTCTTCCTCACATGTTGTTCAAAAACTGGTAGGATTTTTCTCTTTTTTTTTTTTTTTGCATTATCTTTTGTGCAAATCGGGACATTATCATATTTTCAAAATCTTTTTCCTATGAAGATCAAGAGGGACAAAAGAGCCAAAACTCTGATTGAGTTGCCTACACTTTAGGTGAATTCAGATATTAAAATAAGAAATTTTAATTGTGATTACATTATGTATTTTAAATTACTTCATACTATTACGGTTATAAATATAATGGATGGAAGTATAATCATTGTGGTCATAATTTTTTTTTTCATTTTGTAATTGTAAAACATAATAATTATAATCATAATTGTGAATGAATTTTAAAATAATTTATGAGATTAATAAATTTTTATCTAAAAAAAATTATTTACATGTTTTAAACTGAATCTATATAAATATATTTCACGATTGTGATTTTAACCATTACGAGCTGTTAATCATTTACACTTAAAACGATAGATGATTAATTAAAGTATATAATTGAGAAGTTTTGGTGTGAATTTCCGCAGCGACAAAATCTACCTGGAGGGCATACGATGTTTGCAAGTTGAATGATGGGCCCTGATGCCCATGCACCCTGGTTGGATCTCCATATTTGAGGTGAGCCACTCCAGGTTGTAGTTGATTGTGTGTACACATTCGCATGTGTTGGCTGTTTCTTGTCCTTGGTTCACATTCCCCGGAAAAGCCAAAAAAAAAAAAAGCGCCAAGGTTAAAGGAAATTAAATTGGAAATTAAATTGATGTGATTTTTTTTTATTTTTGATTTAATTAGATAAAATAGTCTATTCATTTAAATAATATTTTAAATATTTTTAAAATAATTTTAATATTAAATAAATATTAAAAATATAATAAATAATTAATAAAAATATGTATTTGACTTAATGGTATGATTTTCGATATAACTTAAGAGGTTTTGGTATAAATCTTATTGCGTACAAAAAAATATTTTGGAAAATAATTTTTTTTCAATTTTTCTGATTTTAGGTTGATTCAACTAAATTATAATTTTCTATATAGTATTGAATGTAATAGACATCTGATTTTTTATTGAATTGACTTGATAAATTGATCTAGTCTTATTTTTTAAACCATGAAGAAGCAGGGTAGCTTGCTCTTTTTTCTTTCTAATTATTTACACGTGAAAGTTGTTGGAAATTTTTGTGTTGATAGCATGTCTAAAATTAAAATGCTGCAAAATAATAACTCATTAAACAGCACTGCTCTCGATTAAGAAGAATAAAAAAATTAAATACAAGATAAATTGATCAAAAAAATAAAAAAATTATATCTGATCGAGTCAAGGTTTCCAACCTCTGACCTTAAGATGTCTATTGCTTGCCCAAACGTGCTCAACAGATTTTCAATATGTCTTCCAAGCCTCCTCAATCTCGTTACCAGTTGATACCACTTTAAAACGGTAACACAGCAAACCAAAGATGATAATAGATTTTTCTCTCTCGAAATAACACGAATTGCCACTTTCCAAGATAGTAGCTACTATAATATGAATTTTTTTTCTTTAGCATACATCAAAGAGCTGCCAAAACGTCAACTTCAAACTTGGCTTTTATTCTATTAAAAGGAAAAAATGAAACTGCTTTATGATTTAAGGCATTTTAATGCCATTGTTTCATACAATGGCTTAAATGCCATTAAAGCCAACATTACAACAAATTAATATTATGAAACGGCAAAGAAAGATGAAAATTTAATATTAAGATTATTACAAAAATGTTTAATGGTAGACAACGGGTTGGGTTGACAGACTAAATTTTAGATAAAGCCCACTTGATTTTCAATCCAAGCCCAAACTCAAATTCAAGTGTACACAATGAGAGCAACTTCTCATTCAACTCGGATATTAATCGTGTAAAATAATTTGACATTGTGCATCTATATACGACAACCTACATATTGATATACATATTTTGCATTGTACACTCTTTTATTTATTATTGATATCCAACAATTTGTCGCATGAATGGAAATTGTCTGATTAAACTGACAAACTGACTCGAAATGAGAGAGAATACCTTTGAGGAGTTATTGCATTTGGATAGGTACCTTTTAGCCTTGAACCTTCCATAGCGACAACTATCGAATTTGCTCGGCTAACTATTGAACTTGATGTCTTAAACTATTTAGCTTTTCATGTAAACCCAGACAATAGTTGCACACAATCTCTTTTCGAACACCCTTGGTTCTCACGATTGTGTTCATTTTCGCCCCGAACACGTCTTAGTTTCAGAGAGTGCTCTAGAAAATTTAACCTTATCAATTCTTATAGAAATGGCCACGTTTTACACTCACATAGGTGATTTCTTATTAAGGGTATCTTGCCATACCCCACTTGATCTTGTCAAGCTATAAGAATCATTAAAAGTATAACTTAACCTAACTCTTTTACAAGCGGCACTAATTCATCATAGAAATAGGTAAGAGTGTTTAACTCTTTCAGTGCTTTCACTAAGTTAACATAATTTGTTAACATAATTTAATTGTCCCTTTGAACCTAGATCTTGGGATCTCCAATCAACTAGGTTAGGTTTCCATTATGTAACTTTTATTTTGAAAGCTTAAGTCCCATTCCCCTCGATGATTTAATGACTTGCTCTCTTGTTACACCTTTTGTAAGCGGATTCACAATATTATCTGTTGATTTCACATAATCAATAGAGATAATTCCATTTGAGAGCAATTGCCTTACTGTATTATGTCTTCGATGAATATGTCGAAACTTACCATTATACAAACTTTTTTGCGCCATACCAGTTGCAGATTGGCAATCACAATGTATACATATTGCTAGCACAGGTTTTGGCTAACCTGGAATATCTTCTAAGAAGTTTCGAAGCCATTCCTCTTCTTCCCCAACTTTATCTAAAGCTATGAATTCAGATTCCATAGTGGATCTGGCTATACATGTTTGCTTAGAAGATTTCCATGATACTACAGCTTCTCCACTAGTAAAGACATATCCACTAGTGGATTCGAGTTTTTAGTATCTGATATCCAATTTGCATCACTGTATCCTTCAAGTACAGCTGGATATCTCGTATAGTGCAGTTCGTAATTTATGGTATACGTTAAATATCTGAGTAGCCTTATAATGGCCTCCTAGTGATCATGTCTAGGATTATTGTTGTATCCACTCAGTTTATTTATCGAGTACGTTATATCTGGTCTTGTGCAGTTCAGAAGATACATTAGACTATCAATTATTTGCGAATATTCTACCTAAGATATCGTATCACCAGTATTTTTTGTTAGATATAAATTAACATCTATGGGTGTTTTAGCCACATTGGTGTCATTCTTATTGAATGTCTCAAGGATCTTATTTACATAATGATCTTGAGTCAACACCAGACCATCATATGATTTAGAAATTTTAATTCCTAAAATCATGTCTGCTATACCCATATCTTTCATGCTAAGTGATCGATCAACCATGCTTTGGTGGCTCTAATTATCTCATTATTACTGCCTATGATTAACATGTCGTCTACATATGGATAAACAATGACATACCCCTCATGTGTATTCTTTATGTATATACATTTATCGCATTCATTTATACAAAACCTGTTTGTCAACATCGTATTGTCAAATTTTTTGATGCCATTTTTTCTGTGCTTGTTTTAAACCATATAATGATTTAACAAGCTTACACACCTTCTTTTCCTGTCCTAGAACCTTAAACCCTTTGGGTTGTTCCATGTATATTTCTTCATCTAACTCTTCATTCAGGAAAGCTATCTTAACATCCATTTGATTTATTCCAAGATCGTTAATAGTTTCTTAGCTATTAACATTCGAATGGATATTATTCTTGTAACCGATGAATACGTGTCAAAGTAATCAAGCCCTTCCTTTTGTTTGTATCCTTTTATTACAAGTCGAGCTTTATACTTATCTATAGATCCATCTGCCTTCATCTTCCTCTTAAATATCCATTTAGATCTCAAAGGCTTATGCCCGTGAGGAAGATCCACTAGTTCCCATGTATGATTTTGCATGATGGACACTATTTCACTATTAACGGCCTATTTCCAGAATGGTGCTTTTTGAAATGACATAATCTCTTTAAAAGTCTAAGCTTCATTTTATAACAAATAAGTTAGAAAATCTGGATCGTAAGTGGTCGGTACTTTAGTCCATTTACTGCTTCGGGGTTCAACTCGCTCCTCCTCTTTCTCTTGTGGATAACTACCATGAGTTCTCTTAGTAGTCTTATTTCCTTCTGTTTCTTTGTATGAAAATATATTTTCAAAAAATGATGCATTCATTGATTCCATGATCGTATTAACATGAATGTCAGGAATGTCTGACTTATACATAAGAAAACGATAAGCACAAATTGTTTATAATTATTGCATTTATTATTAATTATAAATAGGCTAACTTTCATATATTGCAATTTACAAAGATTATAGGGTGAATTCGTGATTTATATCCAAAGTATTTGTATGTTTTTAGGCAAGAATAGAATACTAAGTATGCATTGGGAAAACTAAGATCTTTTTTTCCCCTCCTTTTGTTGAACTTCATGTACACTTCGTTTGTCAAATTTAAGCTTTGTTTTAGATATTGAGAAAGTTTGACATCTATACTTAATATAGAGTCTGTCAACACTCTAACTAAAGACTTCAAAGTCAAAATTCAAGCGTGAAACTATAGCTGATGATTAAAATATAGTGTTTATATTCAATTATACTCGGAATATATATATATATCATTCAATTAAAAGTTTTTAAAAATAAACACAAATGATTTTAATTTTTATTGATGTAACATTGACAATATATAGATTTATACACTGTCAGTGTATCAAATATAAATACTCAAATATATAAAAAAACTCATATTATTTAGGTAAAAAAAATTCAAAAAATCCCTTCTAGTAAAAAACTCTCACATAATATTTACCACACAAAGTTCAAGGGTGAGCATGTGTGATTAACCAATTCTATAAACAAATCCCATCAACCACTCTCCGAATTGAAGCATGCAACAAATGCTTGGCACCAAAAAAAAAACACATTGAAAATCAAATAGGAAATCAGGATTATAAATAGAAGTCGAAGGAGAATTCATCCAAACCAATATACCCAAAAAAACCCTAAGTTTTAATACTTCTTATTAGAAAAACTCAATCCAAACATTTGTTGAATTACTCGGCAATTACGTAAGTCATTTCATCTATTTTTCTGTAATTTTTAGTTATTTCTTCGATTGCCTGTCATTTTTATTAATCTTTTTTTATGCCAGTATTTGGAAGATCTAATTGACATTTTACTTCATAAATAGTTAGCATCGTATACTTTGGGCAACTTTTGAACCATTCATTGATCCATAGGTGATCTAAGACAATAATAATTGACGTCAATAAAGCTAAGATAACAAACATAACGTTCGTTTGTTTTCATTGTATTTGATGTTATAGCAGAATATTATATGACACAATCTTTAATCTGTTCGATGTATGCTATTGCTATCCTTTCTGTTTTCTAGTTCTTTTTTTTTTTTCTTTTTTCAGGATCATTAATTATTTTAATTTATTTATATTTAACAGATAGAAAATTTACCAAAAAACCTTCGAAATGATATGAACATATTTCGGTGCATCCTTTTGTGGTATCACAAATGGCAAAACCATGGGTCGTACCAATACATAAGACTGGTATCGGTATTTTTCGATGGAGGTAGCTCTATTCAATAAAATTGAATTTTATTATGCCTTTTGAGATAATAGACCTAAGGGAGAAAATCGCACACCACAAATCATATTACAAAATTATAATTAACCAAGCCGGCAGTAAAATGGTTATTCTTCGTTGCTCAAAACAGGAACAATGAAACCATTTTCATATCGATGATTATCATATGCATAGACATAGCAGGTCAAAATTTTATAAATTGCAACCAACCTCACGAAATAGCAGATGATAATTTTAGATGGAGACTACTTATCTTTATAGTTTGCCATCCTTATGTACCAAATTTTAATAATACATTGTATTTTATACTTAAATTCTATATGGTGTTTGGGAATTTTGATTCTTGGTTAGTCACTTAGAGTTAAGTGCTGCATTGTTCTCATGCAACTAGTGGTGGGTTTCGTTGGTTTATCTTGGTCTCTAACCCTATAATGTGTTCTTAATTTTTGTAGTTATCTTTTATTGATTAATATAATCATTTTTGGTTTTAAAAATAAACACACTTCTAATATAAATCTAGGATTTAAGTAGCAATAATAATGCAATGTTACAATCAACGTTTTGTGATTTTGATTTTTTTCATCATCGATATTCATCTTATTTGATCATAATAACATTCATGATGTTTACAATTACGATAAGTATAATGCAATTAAAAATAGATTCACTAACACAATATAAATTCCTGTTTAGCAAGTGGAGATGTCGTCAGAGAATGAATCCCATGTAAATACTTTGTTTTAAATTTCAAAATTTTAACTGATAGCCAAATCATCATTTTTAAGGTACGATCATTCAAAACCTTAGTATTATTGCAATTAAACATTTTTATGCTATATCTTAGATAATTATTTAGAAAGCTTAACAAGACTGTAACATTGTCTT
>JAQSVH010018367.1:0-11349 GCA_029448705.1 Adansonia digitata | reverse complement strand
CTTTCGATTTACAAGAAAATCCTTTCTTTCCACCATTTCCCTTATAATTAAAGTTCATCCATGAAATGAGACAAACTTGGATACTCATAATAATCTCCATTCTTTTTGTTATTGGTCACTACAATCAAGTTCACCTCATTGGGATACACGATATTGATGCTTTGATTTGGCAAGAATAGCTTTTCTTTCCACCATTTTCCTTATATTAAAGTTCATCAGTGAAATGAGACAAATTTGGATACTCATAATAATCTACATTATTTTTGTTTTGGGCATTATAATCACGTTCACCTCATCAGGATAAATGATACTGATGCATTGATTTAGTAAGAAAAGTGTTTCTTTCCACCATTTTCCTTATTATTAAAAATTGATCTATGAAATGAAACAAACATGGATGCTCATAATAATCTCTATTCTTTTTGTTTTGGGCACTGCAATTATGTTCACCTTATTAGGACACATGATATTGTTGCTTTCATTGGCAAGAAAAGCTTTTCTTTCCAACATTTCCTTATTATCAAAATAAATCTGTGAAATGAGAAAAACTTAGATACTTATAATAACCCATTCTTTTTGCTATGGGCACTACAATCATGTTCTCCTCATTGGGATATACGATATTGATGCTTTGATTTGGCAATAAAAGTTTTTTTTTCCACCTTTTTCCTTAAGATTAAAGTTGGCCTACGAAATGAGAGAAACTTAGATACTCGTAATATCTCTATTCCTTTTGTTATTGTGCATTACAATCATGTTCACCTCATTGGAATACATGATATTGATGGTTTGATTTGGCAAGAAAAGCTTTTCTTTCTACCATTTTCCTTATGATTAAAGTTCATTCGTGAAATGAGACAAACTTGGATACTTATAATAATCTCCAATATTTATATTTTGGGCACTACAATCATGTTCACCCTATTAGGATACACGATATTGATGCTTTTATTGGCAAGAAAAGCTTTTCTTTCCACCATTTTCCTTATGATTAAAATTTGTCCGTGAAATGAGAGAGACTTAGGTACTTACAATAATCTCCATTTCTTTCGTCATGGGCACCACAATCATGTTCTCCTTATTGGGATAAACGATATTGATGCTTTGGTTTGGGAAGAAAAGGTTTTCTCTCCACCATTTTCCTTATAATTAAAGTTTGTCCATTAAATGAGTCAAACTTGGATTTTCATAACAATCACCACTATTTTGTGATTGGGCACTACAATCATGTTCTGCACATTGGGATACATGATACTGAAGCTTTGGATTTGCCAGAATAGTATTCTTTCTACCATTTCCCTTAAAATCAAAGTTCACCCATGCAATCATACAAACCTGGATACTTGTAATAACCTCCATTATTTTTGTTAGTGGCACCACAATCATGTTCAACTCATTTTGAGACACGATATTGCTGCTTAGATTTGGCAAGAAAAAGGTTTTCCTTCCACCATTTTCCTTATAATCAAAGTTTGTCTATCAAATGAGTCAAACTTGGATTTTGCAATAATCTCCATTCTTTTTGTGATTGGGTAGTGCAATCATGTTCTCCACATTGAGATACACAATATTGATGCTTTGGATTTGCAAGAAAAGCTTTTCTTTCCACCATTTCCCTTATAATCAGAGTCAACTAGGAATGATACAAACATGTATACTTGTAACACTTTCCATTCTTTTGTTAGTGGCACTACAATCATGTTCACCTCATTGGGATAGACGATATTGATGCTTTCGTTTGGCAAGAAAAGGTTTTTTTCCACCATTTTCCTTATAATCAAAGGTTGTCCATGAAATAAGTTAAACTTCGATTCTCATAATAATCTCCATTCTTTTTGTAATTGAGCACTACAATCATGTTCTCCACATTGGAATACATAATATTTATGCTTTGGATTTGCATGAAAATCTTTTTTTTCCACCATTTCCCTTATAATCAAAATTCATCGATGAAATGAGACTGACTTGGATATTCATAATAATCTTCATTCTTTTTATTATTGGGCACTATGATCACGTTCACCTTATTGGGATACATAATATTGATGCTTTGATTTGGTAAGAAAAACTTTTCTTTCGATTATTTTCCTTATGATTGAAGTTCATATGTGAAATCAGACAAACCTGGATGCTCATAATAATCTCCATTATTTTTGTTTTGGGCACTACTATCATGTTCACCTCATTGGGATACATGATATTGTTGCTTTCATTTGGCAGGAAAAGCTTTTCTTCCCACTATTCTCCTTATGATTAAAGTTTGTTTGTGAAATGAGAGAAGCTTAGATTCTCGTAATAATCACCATTATTTTTGTCATAGGCACTACAATTATGCTTTCCTTGTTGGGATAGACGATATTGATGTTTTGGTTTGGGAAGAAAAGGTTTTTTTTCCACCATTTTCCTAATAATCAAAGTTTATCCATTAAATGAGTCAAACTTGGATTCTCGTAACAATCTCCATTTTTTTTGTGATTGGGCACCACAATCATGTTCTGCGCATTGGGACACACGATATTGATGCTTTGGATTTGCAGGAAAAGCATTCTTTCTACCATTTCCCTTATAATCAAAGTTCATCCATGAAATCATACAAACTTGGATGCTTGTAATAATCTTTATTTTTTTTGCTAATGGCACTATAATCACATTCACCTCATTTGGATACACGATATTGCTGCTTAGGTTTGGCAAGAAAAAGGTTTTCTTTCCACCATTTTCCTTATAATCAAAGGTTATCTATCAAATAAGTCAAACTCGGATTCTCATAATAATCTCTATTCTTTTTGTGATTGGGCAGTACAATTATGTTTTCCATATTAGGATACATATTATTAATGCTTTAGATTTGCAAGGAAAGCTTTTTTTTTTCACCATTTCCTTTATATCCAAAGTTCAACTATGACATGATACAAACATGGATACTTGTAAAAATCTCCATTCTTTTTGTTAGTGGCACTACAATCATGTTTACCTCATTGGGATACATGATATTGATGCTTTCGTTTGACAAGAAAAGGTTTTCTTTCCATCAGTTTCCTTATAATCAAAGGTTATCCATCAAATGAGTCAAACTTCAATTCTCGTAATAGTCTCCATTTTTTTATAATTAGGCATTACAATCATATTCTTTATATTGGGATACATAATATTGATGCTTTGGATTTGTAAAAAAATCTTTTCTTTCCATCATTTCCCTTATAATCAAAGTTTAACCATGAAATGATACAAATATGGATACCTATAATAATTTCCATTCTTTTTGTTAGTGGCACTACAATCATGTTCATCTCATTGGGATACATGATATTGATGCTTTCTTTTGACAAGAAAAGGTTTTCTTTCCACCATTTTGCTTATAATCAAGGGTTGTCCATCAAATGACTTAAAGTTCGATTCTTGTAATAATCTCCATTCTTTTTATAATTGGGCACTGTAATCATGTTCTCTACATTGGGATACACAATATTAATGCTTTGGATTTGCAAGAAAACCTTTTTTTCCACCTTTTCCTTTATAATCAAAGTCTATCCATGAAATGAGACAAACTTTGGTACTCACAATAATCTCCATTCTTTTTGTTATTGGGCATTACAATCATGTTCACCTAATTGGGATACACGATATTGATGCTTTGATTTGGAAAGAAAAGCTTTTCTCTCTACATTTTCCTTGAAATGAGACAAACTTGGATACTCATAATAATCTTCAATATTTTTGTTTTAGGCACTACAATCATGTTCACCTTATTGGGATACACGATATTGATGCTTTGATTTGGCAAGAAAAGCCTTTCTCTCCACTATTTTCCTTTAGATTAAAGTTCGTCTGTGAAATGAGAGAAACTTGGATACTCGTAATAATCTCAACTCTTTTTGTTATGGGCACTACAATCATATTCTCCTTATTGAGACAGACCATATTGACACTTTGGTTTAGAAAGAAAAGGTTTTCTTTCCACCATTTTCCTTATAATCAAAGTTTATCCATTAAATGTGTCAACATTGGATTCTCGCAATAATCTCCACTCCTTTTGTGATTGGGCACTACAATCATGTTCTACACATTAGGGTACACAATATTGATGCTTTGGATTTGCAAGAAAAGCTTTTCGTTCCACTATTTCCTTCATAACCAAAGTTCATCCTTGGAATGATACAAACTTTGATACTTGTAATAATCTCCGTTCTTTTTGTTAGTGGCACTACAATCATGTTCACCTTATTTAGATACACGATATTGCTACTTAGGTTTGGCAAAAAAAGGTTTTCCTTCCACCATTTTCCATATAATTAAGGATCGTCCATCAAATGGGTCAAGCTTAGATTCTCATAATAATCTTCATTATTTTTGTGATTGGCCAGTACAATCATGTTCTCCATATTGGGATACAAAATATTGATCTTTGGATTCGTAAGAAAAACTTTTCTTTCCACTATTTCTCGTATAATCAAAGTTCAAGCATGAAATGATACAAACATGGATACTTGTAATAATCTCCATTCTCTTTGTTACTAGCACTATAATCATTTTCACCTCATTTGGATACATGATATTGCTACTTAGGCTTGGCAAGAAAAAGGTTTTCCTTCCACCATTTTCCTTATAATCAAAGGTTGTCTATCAAATGAGTTAAACTTGGATTCTTGTAATAATCTTCATTCTTTTTGTGATTGGGCAGTACAATTATATTCTCCACATTAGGATACACAATATTAATGCTTTGGATTTGCAAGAAAAGCTTTTCTTTCCACCATTTCCCTTATAACCAAATTTCAACCATGAAATGATACAAACATGGATACTTGTAATAATCTCCATTCTTTTTGTTAGTGGCACTACAATCATGTTCACCTCATTGGGATACATGATATTGATGCTTTAGATTGACAAGAAAAGGTTTGCTTTCCATCGTTTTCCTTATAAACAAAAGTTGTCCATCAAATGAGTCAAACTTCAATTCTCGTAATAATCTTCATTCTTTTTGTAATGGGGCACTGCAATCAGGTTCTCCATATTAGGATACACAATATTGAAGCTTTGGATTTGCAAGAAATTCTTTTCTTTCCACCATTTCCCTTACAATCAAAGTTTATTCGTGAAAATAGACAAACTTGGATGCTTGCAATAAACTCCATTCGTTTTGTTATTGGGCACTGCAATCATGTTCCCCTCATTGGGATACATGATATTGATGCTTTGATTTGGCAAGAAAAGCATTTTTTTCCACCATTTTCCTTATTATTAAAGTTCATCCTTGAAATGAGATAAACTTGGTACTTATAATAATCTCCAATATTTTTGTTTTGGGTGCTACAATCATGTTCACCTCATTGGGATACACGATATTAATGCTTTGATTTGGCAAGAAAAGCTTTTCCTTTCACCATTTTCCTTATGATTAAAGTTCATCAGTGAAACGAGAGAAACTTTGATACTCGTAATAATCTCCATTCTTTTTGTTATCGGCAATACAATTATGTTTTTGTCATTGGGATAGACGATATTCATGCTTTGATTTAGGAAGAAAAAGTTTTCTTTCCACCATTTTCCTTATAATCAAAGTTTGTCCATTAAATGAGTATAATGGACAAACTTGGATTCTTGTAGCGATCTTTATTCTTTTTGTGATTGGGCACTGCGATCATGTTCTGCACATTGGGAAACACGATATCGATGCTTTGGATTTTCAATAAAAGCTTTTCTTTTTGCCATTTCCCTTATAATCAAAGTTTATCCATGGAATGATACAAACTTGGATACTTGTAATAATCTCTATTCTTTTTGTTAGTGGCACTAAATCATGTTCACCTCATTTGGATACATGATATTGCTGCTGAGGTTTGGCAAGAAAAAGGTTTTCCTTCCACCATTTTCCTTATAATCAAAGGTTGTCCATCAAATGAGTCAAACTTGGATTCTCATAATAATCTCCATCCTTTTTGTGATTGGGCAACAGAATCATGTTCTCCACTTGTTGCTTTGGGTTTGCAAGAAAAGCTTTTTTCCACCATTTCCCTTATAATCAAAGTTCAACCACAAAATGTTACAAACATGGATACTTGTAATAATCTCCTTTCTTTTTGTTAGTGGCACTACAATCATGTTCACCTCATTGGGATAAATGATATTGATGCTTTCGTTTGACAAGAAAAGGTTTTCTTTTCATCGTTTTCCTTATAATCAAAGGTTATCCATCAAATAAGTTAAACTTCGATTCTCGTAATAATCTTTATTCTTTTTGTAACTGGGCACTACAATCATGCTCTCCACATTAGGATACATAGTATTAATGCTTTCGATTTGCAAGAAAATTTTTTCTTTCCACCATTTCCCTCATAATTAAAGTTCATCCATGAAATGAGACAAACTTGGATACCCGTAATAATCTTCCTTTTTTTTTGTTATTGGGCACTAAAATCAAGTTCACCTCATTGGGATACACGATATTGATGCTTTGATTTAGCAAGAATAGCTTTTCTTTCCACCATTTTTCTTATGATTAAAGTTCATCAATGAAGTGAGATAAATTTGGATACTCATAATAATCTACATTATTTTTGTTTTGGGCATTAAAATCATGTTCACCTCATTAGGATACATGATACTGATGCTTTGATTTAATAAGAAAAATGTTTCTTTCCACCAGTTTCCTTATTATTAAAAATTCATTTATGAAATGAGACAAACTTGGATGCTCATAATAATCTCCATTCTTTTTGTTTTGGGCACTACAATCATGTTCACCTTATTGGGAGACATGATATTGTTGCTCTCATTTGGCAAGAAAAGCTTTTCTTTCCACCGTTTCCTTATTATTAAAAATTCTTGCATGAAATGAGACAAACTTGGATGCTCATAATAATCTCCGATATTGTTGCTTTCATTTAGCAAGAAAAGCTTTTTTTTTCCACATTTTTCCTCGTTATTAAAGTAATCCGTGAAAAGAGACAAACTTGGATACTCGTAATAATATCCATTATTTGTGTTATAGGCACTACAATCATGTTCTCCTCCCTGAGATATACGATATTGATGCTTTTATTTGGCAAGAAAACTTTTCTTTCCACCATTTTCCTATGATTAAAATCCATCCATGAAATGAGAGAAACTTGGATACACGTAATAATCTCCACACTTTTTGTTATGGCACTACAATTATGTTTTCCTCATTGGGTAAACAATATTGATGCTATGATTTAGGAAGAAAAGGTTTTCTTTCCACCATTTTCCTTATAATCAAAGTTTGTCCATTAAATGAGTCAAACTTGGATTCTCATAATAATGTCCATTCTTTTTGTGATTGGGCACTACAATCATATTCTGAACATTGGGATACACGATATTGATGCTTTGGATTTGCAAGAGAATCTTTTCATCCTAGCATTTCCCTTATAATTAAAGTTAATCCATGAAATGAAACAAACTTGGATACTTGTAATAATGGCCATTCTTTTTGTTAGTGGCACTACAATCATGTTCACCTCATTGGGATAGACGATATTGATGCTTTCGTTTGGCAAGAAAAGGTTTCCTTTCCACCATTTTCCTTATAATAAAAGTTTATCCATTAAATCAGCCAAACTTGGATTCTCGTAATAATCACCATTCTTTTTGTGATTGGGCAGTATAATCATGTTCTCCATATTGGGATACATAATATTGATGCTTTAGATTTGCAAGAAAAGCTTTTCCTTCCACCATTCTCCTTATAATCAAAGTTCATTCATGAAATGAGTTAAACATGGAAGCTCATAATAATGCCCATTCATTTTGTTATTGGGCACTATAGTTATGTTCACTTCATTGGGAAACACGATATTGATGCTTCGGCTTGGCAAGAAAAGATTTTGTTTCCACCATCTTCCTTATTATCAAAGATTGTCCATCATATGACTCAAACTTGGTTTCTCATAATAATCTCCATTCTTTTTGCGATTGGGCACTACAATCATGTTCTCCACATTGGGATACACAATCTTGATGCTTTAGATTTGTAAGAAAAGCTATTCTTTCCACCATTTCCCCTATAATCAAAGTTCAACCATAAAATGATACAAAGATGCATACTTGTAATAATGTCTATTCTTTTTGTTACTGGCACTACAATCATGTTCACCTCATCGGGATACATGATTTTGATGCTTTTGTTTGGCAAGAAAAGGTTTTCTTTCCACCATTTTCCTTATAATCAAAGGTTATCCATCAAATGAGTTAAACCTCGATTCTTGTAATAATCTCTATTCATTTTGTAATTGGGCACTACAATCATGTTCTCCATATTGGGATACATAATATTGATGCTTTGGATTTGTAAGAAAATCTTTTCTTTTCACCATTTCCCTTATAATTAAAGTTCATCCTGGAAATAAGACAAACTTGGATACTCATAATAATTTCCATTCTTTTTGTTATTGGGCACTACGATCATGTTCACTTCATTGGGATACACGATATTGATGCTTTGATTTGGCAAGAAAAGCTTTTCTTCCACCATTTTCCTTATGATTAAAGTTTATCTATGAAATGAGACAAACTTTGATTCCATAAAAATCTCCATATTTTTGTTTTAGGCACTACAATGATGTTCATGTCATTGGGATACACAATATTGATGCTTTGATTTGGCAAGAAAAGCTTTTCTTTCTGCCATTTTCCTTATTATTAAAGATTCATTCATGAAATGAGACAAACTCGGATGCTCATCATAATCTCCATTCTTTTTATTTTGAGCACTACGATCATGTTTATCTCTTTAGGATACACGAAATTGTTGCTGTCATTTGGCAAGTAAAACTTTTCTTTCAACCATTTTCCCTATTATTAAAATAAATTTGTGAAGTGAGACAAACTTGGATACTCATAATAATCTCCATTTTTTTGTTTTTGGGCACTACAATCATGTTCACTGCATTTGGATACACAATATTGATGCTTTGATTTGGCA
Source organism: Adansonia digitata (assembly GCA_029448705.1). Lineage (NCBI taxonomy): Eukaryota > Viridiplantae > Streptophyta > Magnoliopsida > Malvales > Malvaceae > Adansonia > Adansonia digitata. Next base: position 2,402 of record JAQSVH010018367.1, on the reverse strand, counting down.
AGAAAAGCTTTTCTTTCCACCATTTTCATTATGATAAAGTTCATCCTTGAAATGAGACAAACTTAGATACTCATAATAATTTCCACTATTTTTGTGTTAGGCACTACGATCATGTTCACCGCATTGGGGTACATGACATTAATGCCTTGATTTGGCAAGAAAAACTTTTCTTTCCACCATTTTCCCTATTATTAAAATAAATGCATGAAATAAGACAAATTTAGATACTCATAATAGTCTATTCTTTTTGCTATGGGCACTATAATCATGTTCTCCTCATTAGGATATACGATATTGATGCTTTGATTTGGCAAAAAGACTTTTCTTTCTACCATTTTCCTTATGATTAAAGTTCATCTATGAAATGAGAAAAACTTGGATACTCATAATAATCTCCATTCTTTTTGTTATGGGCATTACAATCATGCTCTCCTTATTGGGATAGACGATATTGATGCTTTGGTTTTGGAAGAAAAGGTTTTCTTTTCACCATTTTCCTTATAATCAAAGTTTGTCCATTAATTAAGTCAAACTTGGATTCCTGTAATGATCTCCACTCTTTTTTTGATTCGGCACTACAATCATGTTATGCACATTAGGGTACACGATATTTGTGCTTTGGATTTGCAAGAAAAGCTTTTCTTTCCACCATTTCCCTTACAGTCAAAGTTCATTCATGGAATGATACAAACTTGGATACTTGTAATAGTCTCTATTCTTTTTGTTAGTGGCACTACAATCATGTTCACCTCATTTGCATACACAATAATGCTACTTAGGTTTGGCAAGAAAAAGGTTTTCCTTCCACCATTTTCCTTATAATCAAAGGTTGTCCATCAAATGAATCAAACTTGGATTCTCATAATAATCTCCATTCTTTTTATGATTGGGTAATACAATCATGTTCTCCACATTGGGATGCACAATATTGATGCTTTAGAGTTGCAGGAAAAGCTTTTTTTTTTCACCATTTCCCTTATAATCAAAGTTCAACAATTAAATGATACAAACACGGATACTTGTAATAATCTCCTAGCACTACAATCGTGTTCACCTCATTGGGATACACGATATTAATGCTTTTGTTTGGTAAGAAAAGGTTTTCTTTCAACCATTTTCCTTATAATTAAATGTTGTCCATCAAATCAGTTAAACTTTGATTCTCATACGAATCTTTATTCTTTTTGTTATTAGGCACTACAACCATGTTCTCCATATTGCGATATACAACATAGATACTTTGGATTCGCAAGAAAATCTTTTCTTTCCACCATTTCACTTATAATCAAAGTTTATCCATAAAATGAGATAAATTTGGATACTCATAATAATTTCTATTCTTTTTGTTATTGGGCTCTACAATCATGTTCACCTTATTAGGATAACGATATTGATGCTTTGATTTGGCAAGAAAAGCTTTTCTCTCCACTATTTTCCTTATGATTAAAGTTTATCCATGAAATAAGACAAACTTGGACACTCATAAGAAACTCCAATATTTTTGTTTTAGGCATTATAATTGTAGAGACCTTATTTTGTCCAGGCTCATTTTTAGTAATCTGGAGCATGGGCGTGAGTGGTGGCAATGTTGTCGCCTGGCAAAAAAGTATTTTGAGGAGGTCAAGAAGGCCTAAGGATCATATCAAAGGTAAATGCAAAGATGTGGCATCAAATGACATAGTCCAAGGTATCCAGGGACAAAAGGTATGAGAAAATTCACGATTGTACTTGAATGTATCGATACATGGTTCTCATGTATCGATACAATGCTCTAACGTGCCAAAAATTTGAAATATCCCTATTTGTATCGATACAACCTGTATATGTATTGATACATAAGCCTCTGTATCGATACAGGACCTCATGTATTGATACTAGGCCATACCAGGACCAAAACATGCATTTTGTAAATGAATGTATCGATATAGTGGTTCATAGTATCGATACAATGTTCATTGTATTAATAGTATCATGGTTTTTGGACCAAATGTATTGATACATTATGCAATGTATTGATACATGCAGGCCATTTTCACAGTCCGGGCATTTTTGACTCATCCACCATTGATCCAAAACTTGATTTTAACTCATTTCTTTACATTAGAAAAGATTAAAATACATATCAGATTATGAATTTAGACTTTTGAATTAATCATAATATTTTTTTGAAGTCTAAATTGGATCAAAAAAGGTTAGCATCACATTATCACCCTACTCCCTAGCTTGTTAACTAATATCACCATCAGCCACCTTATTTGCTGGAAAAGCATTTCAACATTTAAACCAGCCACCTTATGCCCATCACAATTGCAGAAAAATGCTCCTTACAGCCACCCTATAGCCACCATGCTGACATCACCTTGTCCCCCTTGAGAAATGGCCAAAAACACATCCAATTTGGC
>JAQSVH010018356.1:0-37941 GCA_029448705.1 Adansonia digitata | reverse complement strand
GTCTCAGTCAAGAAGACATTTCCAGGTCAGAAAAGTATTTTAAGTCGTGCGCACTCATAGATCCGCAAGGATCCACCTCGAGGTACGTTGCGACAGTCTTTTATGGTCATTATGAAATGACCTAAAAATTAGAGTTACCACCGATCAATTTGGGCTAAGTGTAACCAGACACCTATTAAAATTGGAATCCTGAATCATAAAACTAAAAGATTTGATTTTATGGTTTGCTTACTTTAGAATTCATTGGTGGGTTCAAGAGTTGGTTACATGTGAGGAAGGATTAGCACCCCCACGTTGCCAAAACTAGTACCTTATGTCCATATAATATTCAGTTTTAATTTCTTCGACTTTATTAAGTTACTATTTGTATATAATCCTTTAATTAATGCATGAAATTTAATAAAATGTAAACCTAATTTCAATAGAAAACAATTTGGTATCATTTCATAACCCAAGAGAGTGGCACAATGCAGAGTTTTTTTTTTTAGCCTTGGTCTCAGCATAATGACTCAAGATATAAAGTTTGGTTGTACTTGGAGATGTTTGAACATCTCAAGCGAAGTGATTCAGGATAATTATGAAAATTTTTTTATCTTAAAATAGGGGATAGCATCGCGCTATCCCCATTCCTGAATTTGTTATAGGTTCATCCGAAGGCCTCTAGGAACGAGTGAGGTGCTGTTGGACTGGTAACTTGATAAGGTTTGAAATAAAAATATTTCAAAAATCCTAAAAAATCTTTTTTCAGATGGAATTAAATCTTCAAATCAGTTCTGTTTCAGCATAGGTAGAGCATGTAGGGGAGTTGGTATGGAAAATTTTGAAAAATAATTTTAGACTCATTTGAAATTATTAAATTACAAGCTATACAATTCTAGAAAGAGATTTTCATAAACTTTTTAGTAAAAATACTTGAAAAATCATTTAAGGGGGCTAGATTGACCCAAACAGATTGTTGTTCGCTAACCCTTGAGATTTTAGGCAACCAAATTTTAAAAATCATCAATCCTCGATCGAGGATGATTCGGGGATGAACAAAGTGCCATTGGAAAGTAAGTTCAGTGTACTTTCAAGAAAAAATATTGTAAGATCCTAAAAGATTTCTTCACATTTTTAAAATGATTTTTCAAGATTAGGTTGTAGTACTGCCAATGTAAAACAGGGAAAGGTTGAGTGGTTTTTTTATTTTCAATGTTGAAACATAAATCACGAACATCCAAGCATCTATATCAATAAAGAAATGGTGCTATGGACCTCCTAAGCTTATCCATGCCCTTCTAGAGTAATTTGGGACAAGGGGACAGCCCATTAGCCATCACACCACTGTTATGTTTTTAAGCTAAAACCAAGGCTTAAGCAAACTCAAAAAAAAAATGTTATGGAAATCAGAATGTACATGTGTGTTTCACCATGGACCCAAACTTTTAATTTAATTTGCCCCTAAGATGTGATAATTGATGATAGAAATCTTAAGCCTATGGTGATCTCTATTTGTTAGAGGCACCATGAACTTCCTTTGAGGGGTTTGCAAAATCATATTTTAAACCAACTATCAGGCATGTATTCAAACAAAGAAATCATGAAGAATATGCGTATTTCTATGGATGCCTATGATTAGCAAGTACGAATGAAAAATGGTGTCATGAAAGCATGATATGGTGCCAAAGTGCAAGCTAATAGCAAAACATATGTGTGATGAAATTTCAATGCTACATTATGCTCATGAGATTTGGCAAAATGATGCAAAATGCATGTATATACTTAGAACATGTTAAGCTTAAGTTTATGCATGATTAAAACATGCAATCATGACAAAAAAATGCATGCAAATTAGCTATGCAAATAATAGAAGTGTAGTGTGGCACTTTATAGCAACATGGCAAACTTATAAAATCACAATCCTAAAGTCTACCCCAAGCAAAGTCATAAAATGCATGAAAGGTCCTAAAATGGTCGTGAAAACATGAGTGGTTCACTAAAATGTAGAAGATGTCAAAATAGTAAATAAAAATGCAAGGTTAAGAAAATATACCAACAAAATAGTAAGATCTATTTTACTTGTTGAATCTATCAACGTAAGTGTGATTTCTTCCCTTTCTAGGCTATAAACTAGTAAGAAATTTGAAAGAAGAATGAAGCTAGCTAGTTATAGTATGAGGGGAGGCAATTTTGAGGTATGTAGTTGTATGAAGCTAAGTGTTTGGGGCTGTTTCTTAAGGGGTGCTAGGGAGCTACGGGATTTTTGTTTTGTTCCGATGGAAATGTTTTGCGAGGTTGAAAGCTGCTGAAAAAAGAAGCCTTAATATGTGATCTAATTGTGCCTTTTATTGGCAACATTTTCAAGCCAAAAATTAAGGCATTTTGGCCTTTTCTTCAAACCATAGTTATGGCTGTTGGTTCCTGAAGTGATTAGGGGGAAGTCGTTAGAATTTGGTGATGAATTCAACTGATGGAGTAGGCGGTTGGTTGCTGCTAGCAGCTTGAAGTGGTTGCTGCCATTGGTTCATGTCAATTAATGTGAATGTCCTTATTTGATTTAATTTTGGCCACAATACAAAAAAAAATGTTGTAATCTGATCAGCAACCTAAATATCCGAGTTTGGTATGATTTATGATAGTTTATGACATGAAAATCATGTTGAATTTGAGTTTTAAGTCCATTGGAGTAATGGCTAAAAATGGTTCAAACTAGACAAAATTGCCTTAATGTGTCAATACTAAACCTGAAAATTCAAAATTTTGACAACATAAAAGCCTTGTGTCAATAGTAATGCACTTAACATGACTAGCACATACCTTAGGCTCCTCGAATTAGCTCACATACCTACCAAGATGACTTAGGTAGCCTCCCCAAAAATATTTTTTTGCTTGCCCTCTTTTTATTTCCTCGGGTCACTAAATTCTAGCCCAGACAAAATGAGGGGTCTACAATGTGCATGAATATGTTGTATGAATTTTTAATCATTTTGGGGGTAATTTTGTAAATATGAAAAATATAAAGACTAAATTGTAAAAATTGAAAAACTTTTTCTGTGGTCATTCAAGCATGGCTGTTGCTTATAGACAACCCTAAAAGTGTTTTATGCTTAGTCGAATATGCTAGAATGTACTTTATTCATTTTATACGATTTGTGACTATTTTATAATTTAAAAAGTTCGAGGACTAATTTGGAAAATATGGAAAAATTGTTTTGTGGCCATTGGTGTTTGGTCGAATCATTTTCATGATTTATGGTATGGTTTTCGTGATTTTTCATAGTGTTTTTTGCGTTAATTTATAATTATTTATTATGTAGGGACTAGTGAAAGTGCTTTAATGTTTATTTTGATGTGTATGAATATGTTATATGCATTTTCCATCATTTTATTACCATTTTATAATTTTAGAAAGTTTAGGAACTTATTTGTAAAATTGCAAAATTTTATGTTCTAAGGCCATAGCTACTTGGCCGAATTCATTATATGATTTTTTATATGATTTTCGTAAATTTTTTGATCAATTTTGTGTTTAAGTGTGATTTTATCTTGTATATGGACTAAATTGCAAATTAAGAAAATATTAGGGATCATTTAGAAAACTTTGCATTTTAGGTCTTATACGATATTTTTGACATTTTAAAAATGTTTCTAACATTCCTGTGGTCTTTTATAGAGGTGTAGAAATTATTAAAACTTTTCATATTCTTTCAATTTTCTATTAAGGTAAAAAAATGTAATTTTTGACAAGTTTAAGGACCTATTAGAAATTTTTGCATTTTAGGTCAATATTGATATTTAAGTTACCCATTGAGGGTATAATGGTTATTGCATATCATTTTCGAGTCCTCTAGGCTACTAAGATACTTATAGGTTGAAGGTAAAGCTTAGAGGTATTTTAGTAATTTTTTGGGATACTTATAGGCCGAAGGTGTACATAAAAGTAGGTTTTGTGATGCCATTCAGCCCTGGAGGTACTGGGATACCTATAGGTCAAAGATAAACCCTAAAGGTATTTTCATTAGATTGTAACTAGGATGCTTTTATGTCAAATGTGTATATATAGGATAGATTCATCATTTTTCATCATATTAGTGTCCATTAGGGTACCAAGGTACTTTTACATCGAAGGTATACCTTAGAGGCATTTTGATAATTTTCCTCGAGTTGAGTCGTAGGTACTTACAGGGATGCTTTTAAGCTAAAGATGTATATTTACGATAGGTTCACCCTTTTATTATCATTTTCAAGTCCTTAGAGTAATTGAGATACTTTTAAATCAAAGGTATACTCTAGAGGCATTTTTGTAATTTTGCATTAGAACTAAGTCCTATATGATTACTATGATACTTTTATATTGAAATTACACATTATAGTTGTTCGTTATTTTAGTCCTTTTCTAAATTTTAGGCTATTTTGTTAATATTTATAATAAAATTAGAATTTTTAAAAATTAAGGCTATGTATCCGATGTTAAAATAGAACGTAAAATTCCTATCATAATATGTGAAGTGTTCTATGGATTATTTTAATAATGAGACACCCTTTTCCATATAAAAATAGAGATATTCGATAAATTTTGGAAAAATAAAACCTTTTGCATTCCACCAATTCTCCAGTAGGTACGAAAAAGAATGATAAGAAAACTTTCATATTCTTTTGGTTCTTCGAGAGGGCATGAAAGATATCTTCATTTCCAAAAATATTAAATACCCAATTTTCTTATACAGAATAATAAATTTCTTTCATAAAATTTTATTTTTAAATATGAGAATTACAATTAAATATCAAATATTGAAATCAAATAAAAATCAAATTTATGTTAACACATGATTAATAAGGTACCGTCATGAGAAGGTCGATCTTTACTTATGATTAAAATCGACTCTTAGACCCTTTCAAGCGATCTTTGGTAAAAGTGAAGACCTCTGAGTTTGCTTTTAAGGGTTTTGTAACCCTCAAAATGCAAACTTTGATAGGTGACCAATTTCACCTGGCCAAAATAAGATTGGTGGCAACTCCAAAATAAATTATCGTTTTGTAATGAGTATTTAAAGTTAAGTCAAGTGAGCAATTCATCTTAACAACTCAGTCTCCAGACATAAAAAAATAAAGAATAATAAAATAATAATGATATAGCCCCAAAAATAAAAGAAAATAATGATATATAGATATAAATAAATAAAGGGTACATTCGCCATTCTAAGTCAAGCTAGTCAAGATTCGTATCTGGACCATGTTGCAACACTATGGAATGTTAGGAAACCTAGTCTAAGGTGTTTACGAACATGGGGTTGTTCAGTTGAAGTTAGGTCTATGACCTAAACATAAAGAAAGTTGACCCATGAATAGTTAGTGGTTATTTTATAGGCTATGCAATTAACTCAAAGGGGTATAGATTTTATTGTCCTTCTTATACAACTTGACTTGTTGGAGCTAGAAATGCGAAATTTCTTAAGGATCATGAATTTAGTTAGAGTGATCTTCCTTGTAAGGTTCATATTGAGGAAGATATTAGATTGAATGAATCTCTTGTAGATGACTTGAATATTTTCCAAAGCACAATTACAGTAGTAACTGGAGAACAATCAAATCAAGGACATCATTTACAAGATGATAATAATCCTACTAATAACTCTACTGAAAATGTACAAAATGTACAAGGAAAGATAGAATTAAAGAGATCCAATCAAATGTAGACACTTAATTTTGGCCTGACCCTTTTCTTTTTGCAATCCTAAATATCTGAGACTGAGAACCTAGCAGCTGTCGTTGTAGAGGTCCACTTCTTTTAGGCAGGTTAGGCATTTTCAGAACCTATTTGGTCAGACCTAAATGGTCGCATATGCACGTGATGAAAAAATGCAGTTTCAAGGACTACAGAAAATAAATCTAAAAAAAAAAAGATGAATATTTAAGAGAAAAATTAGTTTTAATATTTTCTTGGCAAATTTTGAAATTTATTTCTGCAGATGATATCACAATCAAATTTTCTTATTTTTATAACTTTTTCAGAATTTTTTCATAAAATTTTGAGAGATAACTATCATATATTTTTATCGATACTTGTGTAATATTTATGTCAAAACTCACCTCAAAAATAAACAAATATTCAAGAAAAATTCACATTAGCATTTTATACTATGAGGTGTCAAATTGTAAAATTTATTATTAAATTTGAATTTTTCACTATATCACAAGTGTCATGCTCATTAATTTTTCAATAAAATTTATTTTGAATTTCAGGTTTTCATCTTTACTATTTTCACTGATTAACATTTTTAGTAATATGTTAAATTTAATTCATTTTTTTATAAATTTGAACACATTTTTTAAATTTTCTCGGTTCCAAAATACGAACATTTCTTATCTCTAAATTTTTTTATAAAATTTTTTAGAGTCTAAAATTTTAAATATTTTCACATATTCCATTAAATTGGCTTGGATCAAGTTTTCTAAAATTCTGGTTCATTTTTATTAAAATTTTCATATGTATAACTTTCTTCAATAATAATTTTTCTCATAAAATTTTACGAGTTTTGAACTTCTAATAAGATTTTCCATTATTGTGATTTATTTCATTCATTTCCAAAATTTTATTTTTGTTTATTTATTTTAATTTTTAATGTTAGAATTTCATAAGCTAGTTTCATGGAAACACACTTAGTTGGATTTCAATTTTTCGCTAATCAATTTAGTTTAACTCTAACTACGTCATTAGGTGATCTTATCTTAATAGTTGTCAAGATAATGGGTCATACATGGTGACAAGGCAAATAGTAAAAGGTTAATTTAATAAATGCTTATCTAAATTAACAAATATTCATTAAATTGATGAAAAAAAAGATATAAAATTTATATTGGCAGAAATTTCCAAGAGAATGGGGTGACATCATTTTTTTTGTTTTTGTTTGATCATATTCCTTCATGAAAAACACCAAAAAAAATTCCCTTGTTTTTCTTTAATTTGTCTTTAGTTTTCTTTGCTAAAAATTCAATTTGAAAGCTTTAAGTCGAAATCGAAGTGTTTTAATTTCAAAGGTATTTTTTTACTTTTAGTTCTATCAAGATTTCCTTCATTTTTTATGTCATTCGTCTTTATCTATATCTATGCTTTATTTTCAAAATTTTCTTTCTTTTTTTGGTAGCTTTATGAACCTAATTTATTTAGGCGAAAGCCATGACCAAGTTATTATACTTTTATTTTGCAATTTCATTTAATCCTTAGCAAAATCATTTTTTTTTAAATTTAAAGATTTTCAAGCATGTTCATATGAGTTGATTTTGATCTTAATGAAATTTTCTATGCTCATGCATTAGGTGTTTATGCTTAATTTCGTTTTACATGTAAATAAAAAATTTTTGTTACCATGATTTTCCTTGTTTTCTTCTAAATATTTGTTGATATTATGATTTGAGCTCAATGCAAATCTAGAGTGATTAGTCATGCCATTTCATATGTTGCATGCTTCATTTCTTTTATTACTACTTATTTTTGTTATTTATTTTCATGTGAGTTGATTATGAATATTTTGTGTTGACTAAAGATCATGGAAATTCATGTTTTTATTGTGAATATTTTTGTGTTGATTATGAGATCATGTAAATTCATGTTTTTATTTGTGAATATGATTGTGTTAATTATAAAATATTTTCATGCTATGAAATAAAACTAGTGTTTAAATTCAGACATGATGCATTTAATGTTATTTTTGTATCTTGGTGATGATTTGAGCATGGAAGTAGCTAGGACATATTTTGTCTTACTATGTATAAAAAATATTTTCTTGGATTTTTTGGTGAAGGTCGAATGGAGGAGGGATTTTTTTTGTAATTTTCCTCTCACTTCTTAAGTCCATTTAGGATCGTCTTGAAATTTATGGATTTTTTAGGGGCCTAGAATTATTTTCTCCAAAAATTGTAATCCTTTATAATAGTGTTTCCAAGCCTTGGCCAAACCTTCTATGGCCATTTTGCTATTTTTTTTATCTTTTTGGGGCTTTTAGAAATTTTAAAAAACCTTAAGGATTAAGTTGTAAAATTTGAAAATTTTCTTTCTTGGTCATCCATGGTTGGCCAAATGGTCCTAGGGTGATTTTTGTGAATATTCCATATGTTTTAAGTTCATTTTTGGAACAAATCTAGCATTTTAGCCATTCAGAGGCTAATATGCAATTTTGAGAAATCTAGGGACATGTTAGAAATCTTTGCATTTTAGGTCATATTTGATGTATAAGTTAATGACCAAGGGTTTGATTGTCATTCTCCATTAAATTGCCCCTTTAGGATAAAATTGTCATTTCATATCATTTCAAGTCCTTTACGGTTACCGGAATGCTTTCATGATAAAGGTAAACCTTAGGAACATTTTAGTAATTTACCTTAGAATTGAGTCCCATGTGATCAATAGGGATACTATGACAAAGATGCATATTAGGGATAAGTTTGTCTTTTCATGATGTTGTGAAGTATTTTAGGGTTACCAAGATACTTTCACATTTAAGGTATACCTTAGGCACATTTTAGTCATTTACTTTAGAACTGAGTCATTTAAGGTCACCGAAATACTTTCATATTGAAGGTGCACTTTAAAAGACATTTTGGATTCTTTGACCAAGTTTGGGTCTAGGGATAAAATTCTAATATTTTTATAGCATTGAATTTTTTAAAAAAATTAAGGAAACGTCTCTAATTCAAATAGCATGGGGAATGTCTCCCAGCATATGAGAAGGGTTCCAAGGATTATTTTAATAACAAGATATCCTTATCAAAATGAATAAAATCTGGGTTTTTCATATTTCATAAAAATAAAACCTTTTGTATTCCTCTGATCCTACAGTGGGGTGCAAAAGATATTTTGATTCCTAAAACCTTTTACATTCTTCGGTCTTTCAGGTGGGATATAAAAAATAAAAATAAAATTTTTTGTGTTCCTTTAATTCTTCGACGAGATGCAAAAGATATTTCGAATTTCAAATATTGAAACCTGATTTTCTCATCCAAAATAATAAATTTATTTCATTAAATTTTATTTTAGTACAAAGGAATAATAATTAAATATCGAATTTTGAAACAAATGAAAATCAAAATTTAACACGCGGCTAATGTGATAACGATTACTAGGCATCATAAGAGGGACCAATCCCTACTCATGATTTTAACTAACTCCCGGACTCTTTCAAGTGATCTCCAGTATTATCGCAAACCTCAGAGCTTGTTTTTACATGTTTCATAACCCTCTAAATTTAAACTTCGATAGGTCACCAATTCATTTAGCCAAAAATAAATTGGTGGCGACTCTAAAACAAATGGTCATTTTGCAATGACTATTCAGGGTTAAGTTGAGTGAGTTATTTATCTCGATGACTTAGTACCAAAAAATAAGAAAAGATAATAATGATATGGCCCCTAGAAATAAAAAATAATGACATATAAATTTATAAGGACGAGGGGTACACCCCTCTTTTAAGTTCGCCGGTCAGGATTTGTATCCCAACCACATTGTAACAGCTTGGTGACTCTGCTGGGGATAGAGTAGAGAGCCAGGCCTAAAATTAATCATGTGTTAACTAAATTTTGATTAATTTGTTTTCAATTGGTATTTAATTATAATTTATCAATATTTCTAAAATAAAAAATTTTCTTTTATTTGATTTATATGGAAATTTCAATATGTATTGTTTGTATTTTTCACTAACCCTTTGTTTCTTTTGCAACATTGTTTTTAGGGGAATTTTGGATTTTTTATTATTATTTTTGAAAAAATCAAGTCATAAAAGGTTTGTTTGTTCCCTGCACACACTGTGCACGTGTATACCACTAGATTTTCATCTAAGCATATGGAGGGGACATAGGCTACCAATATTTTTGGTGGGGATGAAATAACTTTGCCTTCTAAGGTGTTAGCCTTTGTTTAGGCCAATGAAAATCCTATTGAGTTTAAACTGCTATGCCTGCCTATGGTTTTAGCCTTGTTAAAGGCATGGAAGATACTCCCACTCGAATTAAACCTTTTTCAAAATAAACCTAAAATGGATAAGGATAGGGTACCTCATCAGTTCTTTTCGGACTTAGGGAGTAATTTAAGAACCTATCTAGATGTCCAACTCGAGCTTCATGTAATGAACTGTAAGGGCCTCACCTAGTTAAGGCCATAATCGATTTTAATGGTTACTAAACTACATACACACAAGGAAATGCTTCTTATCTTTCCTTTTTATTCCATGTTCAGAGCATGTAAATTAGGCTATGATAATTGGACATCATTGTTTATGGTAAAATCTTTGTTTCACCTTCAAAGGTGCCATCATTGTTTTAATTTAGATATGAAGCGATGATTGATAAACATTGTCACTTGTAATGCAATTACTTTTTTTTGCTTTGTAAGCCATTATGCGACCTTAACTACATGGTCTAGATATGTAGGTCAAGCGATGATGTTTGTACATGATCATTAATGATAAGGCCTTTTCATTCAGCCCAATCAGAATCATAATCCCTAAATGGTCCGATTGGGGCAAGAATTTCTCTCGCATTAATTCTTAGATTTCAATGCTAACCTTTTTTCCCTTTGTACACTAAGTAATGATGAACGAACATCATGCCACCTATCATTAGATTAATTATTTTCTTTAAGGCACCATAATGACTTAATTTTATTTTGGGGTAGTCTTTTTTATGAGTGGCCTTTTGTATATATTTGTTACAAACTTTTCTTTGACATTACATTAATTTCATCCTTGTAGGGCATAATGAAGGATTTTTTGGATTTAAGAGTTCTTTAAAAGAATTTTCTCAAATCAAAAGCATTGGGAATATCTAAAATCATTGACCATGTGAGATGAACTTTTAGCACATCGAGAAAGAATGGAGTCAAACCATTGTGAAACATAGGAAAGATTGATGAAACAACAAAAGGAGATGCAAGCATAAATCTTTAAAGTGATGGAAATAAAGATGGCTAGAAGGAAAGAGTTTAAAAATATGAATAACAAGAAATTAAGGAAATCACCATAATACTACTGCTGACTTATCTTGGGTAGAAAGGCAACCTTTATTTTGAAAAGTCCTTGTCTCTAAATTGACATTATTCTGTGAAGCATATAATTAAGTGTTGGATAAGATAAAAATGTTTTACAAAAAGAAAATATTTTTAAAAAATGATGATGATGAAAAGTCTCGAGAATAATAATGATTGATTTTGAAAATAAGCTTGCACCATTGCATTCATTTTCTTGTGAATAAAACTATGATCATTTGAAAGACCCAACATTTCATAAAAGTAACTTTAAATTCCAAATCAGGGTTTTATATGAGCGAAATAAAAGAACTACCATTATCACCTATGAGATTTTTTAAAATTTTGCAAGGAGGAAAACCATTTGGAAGAAATTTAAAAATACCCAAAAATCCCTAAGTACTTTTGGTTATCAACCCTCTATTGTAGAGCCCGACTTCAAAAATAAAATCCATCACTTTCTGAACTTGACCTTTTGATCCTGAACCCTTCATGGCCAATCTTGATACGTGTTAAAATGTTAACAGTTAAGAGAATTAAAGGAACATCAAATTGGTCTAACTTTTAAAAAAATTCATTCTTCATACAACCTAATCTATTCATGCTTAAGAAAATAGGTCATGTGACTAAAGCTCTTTAACCCATCTTGAGGAAAACCTAGCTTATGATTTGGAAAATTTTAATAAGAGATCATTGGTCTTTGAGAGATTTGAATATCACATTTTTTAACTTAGAAGTTTTATACAAAATACATTTTCTAAAATTTGTTTGAGATACTTGGAAAGGTGTCACAAAAAAAAAGGGTTTCTCAAATCAAAGGGCAACAAATCTGAATAAGGCCTAAATCATGGAAAAATGAGGTGAAATAAGAATTTTGACATTGAGAATTTAAAACTTATTAAGAAAAAATGGTGACAAAATATTGAAAGAAGAAGTTATCTTTCCTAGGGTATAGGAAGATCAAAGTGTCTCCTAATATTGAAATAATAAGACTGATTGGATTAGATCCAAATGATAGCAAAATAGAGTTTCTATCTTTATATAGCTAAAAACATATGCTTTATTTATTATGATCTGCTTTTGCATCACTTCATTTGCATTTGCCTGGGTGCTTATGCTCGTATTTGTATCATCGCACGCGCATCTACACCATTAGATACATTTGTATTTGTATCGATTCATGTGCATCACACCATAGATAGGACTAGCTTTTATACCATTTTAGGTTCATTTATCTCTCATTAATGCTTGCATTTGCATTGTTTCATAAGCATTTGTAACAATCTCAATAGTGGCATTCTTTGAGTAATGTCTTTATTTTTTGGATCATTGCATTGTCATACTTACTAAAGTAATTGCAATTGCATCAGCCATTGATCAATCACATGATTATGGGGAAATTTTGAAGCATTCAAAAGTTGTTTTCAAAACAAGCTTTTGAGAGTGCAATTCAAAGCATTTAGAAGTTTTTGTTTCAAAATAAGTCTTTGATGGTGAAATTCGAAGCATTTAAATGCATCATCCATTGATCAATCAGATGAGTATGGTGAAATTTTGAAGCATTCAAAAGCTGTGCTTCAAAACAAGCCTTCAAGAGTGAAATTCAAAGCATTTAAATGTTTTTGTTTCAAAATAAGTCTTTGGTGGTGTAATTCAAAGAATTCAAATGCGTCGGCCATTGATCAATCACATAAGTATGCTAAAATTTTGAAGCATTCAAAAGCTATGTTTAAAAATAGGCCTTCGAAAGCGAAATTCAAAGCATTTAAAAGTTTTTGTTTAAAAATAAGTCTTCAATGGTGAAATCTGAAGCATTTAAAAGAGTTTTCAAAGTCTTCACTGGTGAAATTCAAGCCATTTCAAAGAGTTTTTTCAAGTCTTTAATGGTGAAATCCAAAGTATTTCAAAGAGTTTTTAAAGTCTTTGGTAGTACAATTCGAAGCATTTGTTTCAAAACAAGTCTTTGATGGTTTCAAGGGTTTTTAAAGTTTAGAAATCTGAAGCATTTAAAAGAATTTTCAAAATCTTCGATGGTGAAATCTGAAGCAATTTAAAGAGTTTTCTAAAGTCTTTGATGGTGAAATTCAAATCATTTCAAAAATTTTGTTTCAAAATCTTTGATGGTAAAATCCAAAGTATTTAAAAGAGTTTCTTTAAAAACAAATATTTGGTGGTGAAAATCAAAACATTTAAAAGAGTTTCCAAAATCTTTGGTGGCATATCCAAAGCTTTTGGTGGTGGTAATCAAAATAATTTTCAAAAACTTTAGTGTCATATCCAAATCTATTAGTGGTGGCTATTGAAGTTATGTCTTTTTCATAGGTCAAAACACATCCCTGATGAGAGAAAAAGGAAAATCCATTTAAAAGACTCCTCAGAAGGAAAATCAAGGGTAGCCCCTCAGGGATACCAATTCGGCAATATTCCAAAAGTTGGTGAATGCCTATCAAGGACAATTGGCTTGAGAGTCATTGACTTTATAATAGTATGCCAAACAAGAGTAGTTTTTATCTTGATTTTAAAACTATGTACCTTTTCCTTGTTAAAACTATGAATTTTAAAATAAATGAATAAGCATTGTCTATCCTATCATAGAACATGAACTTTGTTAATAATAATTTCTAGCATCTTGGACAACGAGGACATCAAAGAAAGGATTTTGATTGGGTTGGTGATTACCATTAGATTAGACTCTTTTATAAAGATCCTTCACCTTCATTGATGTAAGTATCTTAGACATTCAGCTATAGAGCTTCTCATATCCAAAAGTTTCTTCTTGGATTCCCTAAAGGTTAGACAAACAAGTTTTGCACCTAAAGATTCAGATACCAATACTGATAGTATGACATGTGTTAAAGAAATAATGGTATATTAAGATCTTTTAAATTCATTTGAATAACTTTTCACCATAACTTCCATGACACTCTCCAAATCCTTGATTTAGAAAGAAAGAGAACAAACATAAGCCAAAAACACCTTTTCCTTTGGGATAGTACCTTTTCAATCTAATGCCTAATAAAAAAGATGTGAAATTTAAGGTTTTCCTATGGCAACTCGATTTCTTTCTTAAAGGCTCAACCAGAACCAAGATTCTTCAATGGCTACAAAGCTTATAATGTTGAAGGCATACATTGAGTCACAATATCAAAAAAAATTTGAAAAATTGATTGCAATATCATGTTGTTAAAGTACACAAAATGATTTTAAAAAACTTATTCTTACCTAGCAAAAAACTTAATAAGTCAAATGGCTTTGTTTGAAATGAAGAGTAGCCATCTTTCTCTATCCTTTCACAAATATAGAAATATTATTTCCTTTTGTAGTCCCCTTTGACCCTAGTAATTTATTCCTTATAAAAACATTAATTAAGGATCACCTTCCACACTAAGGTCTAATGTGAAGCAAAACTTTAAGGTCAGAAAGGACAAATTTTGTTCTAAAGTTATAAGAAAACCAAGTCAGTTGTCATAAGGCAAATTTTAAAGACCAATTAAACTTCAATTCTCAAGTTCCTTCAAAATAAAAAATAGTCAAATTCCTTTAAAACAAAGAATGAAAAAAGTAAGATAAAGAAAGATGTTGACACCTCATTTTCTCTATACTAAATTTTGGCATCTCAAGACTTAATTGAAAGATGATAGAATCAAGAAATAAAAAATAAAAACTGGAGTACGATTGTCGGGTGCCATGTCGTCAGGCAGTATTAGGTGACACGGCTTCAAGCGAAAAAATTTCACCTTAATATTCAAAGCCTTTAGAAATCTAAAGCAAGATTAACAAACCTCAAGGGAAAAAGCCACTTTATTATGCTCATGAAAGAATAAACAACCGAAGAAGGCCAAAATCGACCACCAAATTAGGCTTTTAAAATCATCACCTTTGCATCATTTAGACATGCATTTGCATCCTCTACATTATACAACATTTAACATCCTTTAGGCATCAGTTCCTACACACAAAAGTTAGATGAATAGAGAACCTTAGGTATAATTTCCTAATATTGAAAAGCCTTGAAAGGCTCTAGGTAAGAACTTTTAACCATCAAAGCCATATAAGTTGGTGGCACCTGTCTGGGGTCAAACCCAGGAAACTACTTACCTTAGTCCTCAAAAAGCAAGATCCTTACCTACTTTAAAGCACACATAGGCTAATGGCACCTTTCTAAGATCAAACCTAGAAACTTACCTACCTCAGTCCATAAAAAGCTGCACACCTATCAAGTCAAAGCCCACATAAGCTGGTGGCACTTGTCTGGGTCAAACGTAAGCAACAAACTACCTCAGTCCACAAAGAGCTGGATGCCTATCGAGTTAAGCCTACATAAGCTAGTTGCACCTATATGGGTTTAAACATAAGAAACAACCTACTTCAGTCCATAAAGAACTCGACATTTATCAAGTCAAAGCCTATATAAGCTGATGGCGAAACAACCTAGTAAGGAGATTAAACCCTATAAAACTTATTAAAATGTTCTTTTTACAGATATATTTGGACTATCTTGACATAATACTAAATAGCTCTCTATTTTTCTCCAAGCACCCAAAGCTATCATCTTATCCAAACAAAATGGTATTTATTTGTCTTTTCTCTGCTCCTAATACTTAGCAACGGCTAAACAAGGGCAGCTGTAGACACTTTATTTTGTCGAGGCCAATTTTTGGCATCATAAGACTTAAATGAAAGATGATAGAATCATGAAATAAAAAATAAAAACTAGAAGACGACAACATAGCACTAGGTGAAAATTTTTTTGGGAAAGTTTAAAATGCCTATGAGCCATGTTAAAGAAAAATGCAAAATAAGGCAGCAAAGGCCACTTTTCATGGTCTCATTGAAGTCATTCAGATGAGTACATGGATCAATTTCCCACTATTTGTGACTCAGGTAAACTAAATTAAGAAGCTAGAAGTGAGTGCAAGTTATATTTACGCATAAGTATTAACAAAAGGCCTTTACGTCACCAAAAAACTTAAATTTTCACATGTAGTATCGATGCAAGAAAGTATAGTATCGATATTTAAGGTGTGATATTGATACCTAGCATGTTTGTATCAATGCAAACCTTGGTAGTAGCTAAAATTGTGATTTTTGCCAAAATGTATCAATACACAAGCATGAGTATCCATACAAATCCATGGAGTATTGGTACAGGCCTCTAAATCTCAAGACTGGAAATAAATTTTTGCTCTTAGTATCGATACACACCTCATTGTATCGACACTCATGCGTAAAAATTGCCTTATGTATCAATAAAACATGTTTTGGATTGATACACCAGGCATTTTTGTCTAGTTAGGACCATTTTTTAGTCTTCCAAAAATTTGATTCAAACATGTTTTTTGCACTAAGAAATCGTCATAATTCATTGCAGACCTCCACTTTGTATGATCAGATTTTTAGAGCCCAAATAGCCAATGACAAGGGCCACTTTCATAAAATAAATGGTTGCAAGAAGGCATGTCAAGCATATCTCTAGTTGTAGGCTGTTACAAACTTTCTGCCCCCTACTCAGCATAATAAAACCAATGAGAAGAAGGCTAGCTGAGCATAGTAGCTAGAGATGTCCCCTAATACAAGAACAAAATATTAAAGATGTCCTGGCTTTATCTCCTAAAAGCATTGGCTGAGTATTGAATTTAAGGGTAGCTTTCAACTACATACAAGAGACACATCCAAGTATTCTCAAAAAAAGACTTCAAGCTATTCCCATGAATCTTCCAACAATTTCCAGCCCCAAACACTCTCCCAAAAACACTATTTCATTACCTTTCACCCTAAACCTTCTTCCATTCCCATAGTTCCCTTAAACCACCATTAAAAAACCTCTAAAAACTTAACCTTTCACACACTTTCATCCTTAAAGCAACTCACCGTCAACAATAATACCAGAAAGCTTCTTCTTTTCATCATTTTCTTGCTAAATAATAGAAAAGAGAAGGAAAGAACTATAGACACTTAATTTCATCCGGGACTCTTTTTTCTTTATTGATAATCTTAAATTTATGAGATTGAGAACTTAATGGCAACCTACATTGGGAATGATTTTTTTCAGATGCATTAGACATTCTCAAAACCTTTTTATTCGTAGTTAAATGGTTGCAAGTTCACATGATAAAAAATGAATCACACTTTGATCTCTAATTTCATATATACAGCACAAATATTTAAGAGAAAAATCATTTTTTATCTTTTCTTGTCAAATTTTTGAATATTTGTTTCTACGAACGATATCGCAATCAAATTTTTCATTTTTAAGAATTTTTAGATAATTTTTCATTAAACTTGGGAAGTTGATCGTCTATAATTATACCGATACCTATATGGTATTTATGCTGATACGTACTTTAAAAAATCAAAACTATTCAAGGAAAAATCTATGTTGACATTTTATACCGTAGGGAGTAAGTTTGTCCACTTTGTGACTAATTTTGAATTTTACATAGTATTGCGAGTTTTATAATCATAAAATTTTCCTAATAAAATTATATCATATTTTGAATTCTCATCTTTACCATTTTATAAATTAATATCTAGGATGATATATCTTATGTAATTCATTTTATATAGGTTTTAATGTATTCTTTAAAATTTTCTCAGTTCTAAAATACAAGTTTCTTTTATTTGTAAAATTTTATGGTGGAATTTTCTCAAGTTTTTAACTTCAAAATTCTTTAAAAATTTTCATTTGATTACATTAAATAAGTTTTTTCAAAATTTATTTTATTTTATATGTTTTAAATTTCTTTTCGTTTCCAAAATACAAAATTCTTTTATTCATAAATTTTTTAGGAGAAGATTTCTTTTAGTATATAATTTTCAAAATTCTTCAAATATTATTATTTAAGTCATATTAAATTAGTTTAGGAAAATTCTTTTTTTTATCAATTTTGCATTTTTCTTTTGAAATTCCTCTATTTCTAAAATAAAAAGTTTTATAATTTTTTATTCTTTAGGAAGATTTTTCTTAGCTTCTAATTTTTAAATTTCTTTAAATATTATCATTTAATCCATGTTAGAACCGTTTTGAAAATTTCAATTTATTTTATGAGTTTTAGAATTTTTTTTGCTACCAACACATGGAGTTTTCTACTTCTAAACTTGTTTCAGTAAGATTTTTTTGAGTTTATAATTTTCAAAATTCTTCAAATATTATTGTTTAAATCATATTAAATCAGTTTTGAAAAATTCAATTTATTTTATGAGTTTTGCATTTTTTTTGTTACCAAATATTACTGTTTAAAGCATAAAATTTTATGAGTTTGTTACTTTTAATGTTTTTTTTCTATAAATAAAAAAAATTGTTTTTATTATTAGGATACATTAAAATCTATCACATGGAATTTTATTTCAAATACATAATTTTTAAATTTTACAATTTAGTTTTTCCAATTAATTTTTACGGTATAATTTTATAAATATTACAAATATCTCACAAAATCTCTATAAATGGATGATGTCATGGATGACACAAGCCACAAAATGACAAAAATAATAAATTTACATAAAATCTATTTTAATTTAAAATCAAATCAATTAAAAAATTAGTTATTACTTAAATAAAAATAAAAAATAAAGAAAAAAAAAAGAGAAAGATGTTTGGCCATGGGCTATTTGTTCAGCCCTTGGATAGAAACCTTCTTCTGTAAATAGGGGAAGCATGAATTTGAAAGGGGCTTTGGCTATAAAATAAAAAAAAAGAAAAAAAAGAGATTTTTAAAGAAAAACACTAAAAATATACATTTTTACTTAGTTTTTCAAGTTATTTTCTTAAGGCATCACACTTGGTTTGTTTTCTTTTCTTCATTTTAATTCATTTTCATCCTTATTCATAAGCCAAATTCATGTTAAGGCTCATGGATTCTCAACCATATTGAAAGGCTAAACATGGTGGCTTTAAAATTTTCTTGTATTTTTTGTTATTTTTTAGATAAATCTTGTTTATATATATAATATTATTCTTGTTGTTATGATTTTGATTTTGTTTTATTAATGATGATGTTTCTTTATGTTATTTTGATGTTGATATGTTGATTAGAATAATATTATATTTAGTTTATGATTTCACTTTGATTAAGTTTGATAATAATTATTAATGCTATTTTCCATGATTTTTTAAGTCCAAAAATGTATATATTTCATGCTTTTTCACCTTGGCCGATTCTGATTGGAATTGGTCATGATCATTTTGTACTTATTTTTATTTTGATTTCATAATTTTTAGACTATTTTGTAATATTAGTAAAATAAGGGCTAAATTGAAAATTTTATAGCAGTTTTTTATGACATTTTTTGCTTGGCTGAGAGCTTTGTAAGCCATGAGATTTTTGATTTATGTGTTTGTAAATATGTTTAAGGTATTTTTAATACTTTAGGTGTCATTTGTAAATATTAGAAAGCTTAGGGACTAAATTATAAAAATATAAAAATTGTGTTTTATGGGTAAAAATCCTTGGCCGAACCTTCCTACATATTGTTGCCAAGATTTTTGTATTGATTCTTTGCTGGTTTGATGATTTTTAATGATTTTTTAGGGTATTTTATCATATAAAGGTGAAAATATAATTTTATAAAGTTTAAGGGTTAATTCGTAAATTGTAGAAAATTTTGTTTAGGGCAAGTGTTTGGCTAAATCTTTTTTGATATATTGGCTGCATTTTCATGCAAAATTTCATATGATTTTTATGTTATTTTATTATGTAGGGACTAAACTGAAAATTTAAAAAAGTATAAGGACTAAATAGTAAATTTTCATATTTAAGGGGCAAAATGGGCACTTTACCAGTTTTGAAGATTTCTATTATTTCTACGGCCTTCTGTAGGGATAAAAAAATTTCAATACTTTTTCGTATTTGTTCGGTCTTTCGAAGGATATGAAATGTAATTTTCAAAATTTTAAGGCATTTTGGTAAATTTGCTTAACGGGTTGCTTTTTCAAAAAAGGTCAATATTTAGGATTGGTTTAGCCTTCCAAGGTCATTTTAAAGTCTATTAGGGTTACCGGGATACTTTCACGTCAAAGGTATACCCTAAAGGCATTTTGGTAATTTTGCTCATTCGGATGCTTTTATGCCAAAGGTGAATATTTAGGATTGGTTTAGCCTTCCAAGGTCACTTTAGGGTCCATTAGGGTTATCGAGATACTTTCACGTCGAAAGGTATACCCTAAGGGTATTTTGCTAATTTTGCTCATCGGGATGCTTTTATGCTAAAGGTGAATATTTTAGGATTGATTTAGCTTTTAAGGTCATTTTAAGCTCCACTAGGGTTACCGAGATACTCTCACGTTGAAGGTATATCTTAGGGGTATTTTGATAATTTTACTCATCGAGATGCTTTTACGCCAGAGGTGAATACTTTAGGATTGGTTTAGCCTTCTAAGATTATTTTAAGGTCCATTAAGGTTATCTAAATATTTTCGTGTCGAAGGTATACCTTAGGGGCATTTTGGTAATTTTTTAATGAGGATGCTTTTATGCTTAATGTGAATTTTAAGGATTAGTTTAGCCTTCCTAGAACATTTTAAGGTCCATTAGGGTTAATAGGATACTTTCATGTCGAAGGTATCTTAACGGCTTTTTCACAATTTTTCTTTAAGTCTAATCGTAGATAAGCATTAGGATGCTTTTAGGCCGAAAGTGCATACTTAGGATAGGTTCGCACTTTTTCAATCATTTTTGAGTCCTTTAAGGGTTATCGGGACACTTTCATGTAGAAAGTATACCTTAAAGGTATACTCGTAATTTTGCATTAGAACCATATCTTATATGAGAATTAGGATACTTTCATATTGAAAGTACACATTAAGAATATGTTCATCATATTAGGTCATTTCAAGTCATTTCTAGGTCATAGAGTCCATTTTTAAATAATAAAATTATTTGTAAATAAGGTAATGTTTTCTAATTAAATTAATACATAAGATTCCTACAAGAATATGTGAGAAATTTTATAGATTATTTTAATAGCGAGATATCTTTTTCAAATAGGAAGTTGGGATTTTTTTAATTTCATGAAAATAAAACCTTTCGTATTCCGTATGATTCTGCAATGGGATATGATAGAGAATTTATGTTCACTTGGTTCCTCAGGAGGGTAAGAATAATTTTATGATTTCCAAAAGCATGAAAACTTGACTTTCTCGGAATAATAAATTTTTTTAATAAAACATTAAGGGAATTATAATTAAATATCAAATATTAAAACCAAATTAAAATCAAAATTTAAGTTAACACGCGATTAATAAGGTATCGATTGCTGGGCATCAGGAGAAGGTCAATCCTTATTTGTGATTGTAACTGACTCTTGGATCCTTCCATGGGATTTTTGGTACGAGCGTAGACCTTAGAGTTTGTTTTCATGGGTTTTGTAACCGTCAAAAATATAAACTCCAGCAAGTGTCGAGTCTCAACTGGCTAAAATAAGATTGGTGGTGACTCCAAAATAAATGATCATTTCGCAATGACTATTTAGAGAAGTCAAGTGAGCGATTTATCTAGACAACTTAGTCCCCAAGCACGAAAAATAATAGTAATAAGGATATGGACCCCTAAAAATAAAGGGAAATAACCATAGATATAGATATTTATATAAAAGCAATGGATACATTTGCCATTTTAAGTCGGGCTATTTAAGATTCGTATCCAGGCCATGTTGCAACAAGAACTAACCTAAAAGTCATTGCTTCAAGTAGAAGCAAAAGTTCAAGCTTTTCTTAGTATATTTTCTATACTTTGTTCCTAAATTTTTTGTTTCTATCATCCACATCATTTGAGTGAGCAATTTGTGCTACCCTGACCATCCTCGAACTCTCATGCATTGTTGTTGCCTTGGTTATGGTAGTCTTAGGGTCTTGATTTTTTTTTTATGCCTTGATGTTGCTTGATAGGCCAAACTTCTACTTTTTCATTTTGTAATTAAAAAAGTCCCTTATTTATGCATTCTCTATCATATTTCATCTATTTTCAACATGCTTAACACATGCTTGCATATTTTCATAACATGTATTGAGTACCTTCATGCATTTTCTTGCATTTTAAGGAGTCTAATGACATTAAAATGTTGTCTTCACAACTTTAGCATGTTTTTCTTCACTTAAATATATTCATGTCACTTCCATGCATATTATTTGTCATTTACTTGCATTTTTGTTACCTTTTTCATGTCAAAATACCACCTTTGTGTGTTTGCACATGCAATACTTGTTTATCTTTGTGCATATTGTATTTTATTCATGATTCGTTTGTCAAAATGCATGTCTGTTACAAAAAATCTGATTTTTCAAAAAAAAAAAAACACAACTTAAGACTATGACATCTTCAAATAATGGGGACTACAATAGACTTAATGTTTTGGTTAAATTGGTCTTCTAATCTTGGGGACAAACTAAACCTTCCAGGTCTGTATTCATGGAAATAAAATGCAGTTTTCTTTTGTTAAAGTATTAAGCCTTGATCTTGAGTCCAATACCCTCTTTAGTGACATGGTCAATGGTTTGCTCTATCATCCTAAAATACCCTAGGGTTATGGAATGAACTCGTGATGCCCATGTTACTTGTTTCTTTTTGTCACGAATATTCGGATGTCCTAAACCAAAGTCCATCCTCGAAGAAACCTGGAAATATCGAAAGCCCCTCGTTTTGCTCTAGCAGCATTAGGCTAAGTTTGGAAAATCATTTTTTAACAACAAAATATTTTCCTTGATTTTTTTATATTTTTCCTTAAAAGGCATCAGAGTACCTTTCTAATAATGTCTCGTGTGCCCTAGGATCATTCCAAATGAAGGAAATATGATTTCTCGAACCTTTGATATCTAGAACCCTTAGAATTAGCAAATAGCTTTTTGTTTGGGTCGTTTTGGCCTACCAAATAATTTTTTTTGAACTTTTTGAATATTTTTTAGAAAGTTCACAAAATTTCCTTTCCAGAAAGGTATTGTTCATGATTTAATGATTCTAGATGAGCCCGAAATGATTTTTCAAAGTTCTATGTGCCTTTTCCCCTGCATATGCTGCAGTGTCAAGATAGACCTAATTTCAAAATTTAATTACGCCTACAAAGTGTTTTTTAGCATTTTGAAATATTTTTAGATTAAACCCTATCGAGTCATCTTTCCAAAAATACTCATTCACCATCTAAAGTCTTCAGATGAACCCGAAATAAATTTGGGAAAAGAGATGATGTGATGTTGTCCCTTGTTTTTAACTCAATTTTTGAATCTTCTTTATAGGGATATTCGAATGTCTCGAAATGCATCCATTTGGTTCCCCTACAACACAAGCCCTTTAGACTCGGATCAACGCTTAAGACAAAAATATATTTTAAACAAACCTATGGTTTTCTATTTTCAAAATCTTTTTTTTCTAGAAAAAACAAAAAACCTTTCTTTTAAAACATAAAAAAATTTTATCTTTAGGGATACTCCAACCCCACTACTTTGAAGGGATACTTTAACCCAGTTTTTCATCGAAAAAGTCAAATTTTCTCTTTATTCCTAAATATTTTGATAACATTTTCTTTAGGGATACTCCAACACTACTTCTTTGAGGGGATACTCTAGCCCCACTTTTACCTAAAATATTTTGAAAATTTACTCTTTTCTGGATGGTCCAAATTGTTTTGATTAAAATCTTTTTTGTCCTACAAACTACATCGAATCCAAACCTGTCTCTAAATTGTCATCCGAGTTATATTTCAATAATCCAAGACAACATTCCAATCGTCCCTCTTTTCTATATTCTTT
The DNA here is from genome assembly GCA_029448705.1 of Adansonia digitata. NCBI lineage: Eukaryota > Viridiplantae > Streptophyta > Magnoliopsida > Malvales > Malvaceae > Adansonia > Adansonia digitata. The sequence continues at coordinate 14,209 of JAQSVH010018356.1, read as the reverse complement.
TGTTTGTGATTGCTTGTTTATGAAATTATTATATTATTTTTATCTTACTAACATGTTTCCTTTCTTATAATGATTATCATGCAATAATATTTAAAACTCATTTTCAAATAATTTTATAAGGTAATGTTCCATGTTAGTATCTCTCCAATGCCTAATACGGAATATCCAAATTTTCAAAATTTAATCCGAAAACTATTTTCATAAAAATCCTTATACTCAAACCACTGTGGCGTATAAGTGATATAAATCTTTTTTCAAAACCCGAATTTATGTTTTCCACCAAAACTTCATGCATAAAAAGGGGATTATTTCTAAATAATGAGCAATGGAACCGATTAAGCTGAAACCAAAGTGAGGCATAGTTAACAGGTATTGATTTCGGGCATCGTGGGGGTGCTAATCCTTCCCCATGCGTAATTAACTCCCAAACCCAAGCAATGAATCTTTGGACTTTGTAGACCTTGAAATTTGGTTTCAAGTTTCGTAACTCGGGATATTATTTTCAATAGGCATTCAATCATGCCTAGCCCAAGATGATAGATAGCAACTCCAAGTTTATGGCCATTTCGTAGTGGCCATCCAAGACTGGTTGGATGAGCAATTTGCCTGATGATTCTCTCCCCTTCAAATCACTACGTCTAATCCAAATTCTAGTCATAGGATAACTCAAAGGCTCGACCACCAACACTATTATACATTTTCTAAGTCAAGCATGCTAAGCCCTTTAAATTGTCTAAAGTTTTAAAGGCGAGCACATGGTGACAAAAAAAAATGAAGCAAAGGAAAATGAAAAAAAAAAAGGAAAGACGAAGAAACAAAGATGTATAAGAATCCTTTTTTAAAATAAATTATCCTTGATTAAATTGTCTTTAAACACTTAATTTGGGCCTATCGATCTTTTTTTTCCTAAATTGTGAACCATGGCCTGCATTATGTACCTATAAAAGTCCATTTTGATCAAACATAGTTATTAGAGATGTCGAGCTATTCCTAGGAAGAATTTTAAAAATTTATCTTTTTGAATGAGTTTTGAGTCGTTGATAATATGATAAGGCAATCAATCAAACAAAAGAATGAAAAAGGAAAAAAATAGAAAAAAAGATGAAAACAAATAAAGTTCTAGGGTGAAAACTTAAAAAAATTAGTTTAGAACAAACTTAAAAGCTTTGGAATTTCTTCTAAATCAACAAAGCCACCGAAGGAGAAGAACTCCTCCCTGCTAATTCAAGAATGATCCTGAACTTTTAAAAATTTCACGACATCAGAAAAAGCTTAATTACATGTCCGAATATTGATTCCTTTCAAGATAACCTTTCATAATTTTCATGCCCTACCTTGGAAATTGATGCACACTAAAGGCCTTTTAAATACCCTTTGAGACTCGAAGTTTACTAACATTAGTTAACATCTATCTTGCTACTGTATTTGAAGATTAAAAGGATGTTATAACTTGATTGTTTATCTTTCAGGGAATTCCTATAAAAATAACATTCTCCTGAACTTAATTATAGATGACTTTGACTTTTTTATACCAATTTCTTTACATCAAAGTTGAGCAGTGCCATCCCATTTATGCCTCTAAATTTATTTCTTCATATCATTCAAAATGTCCCAAATGATTATCATCTACTGTAACAAAGCCTTAACATTTCATCATGGAGATAGCATGTCCATTATCCTTGATATTTGAAAATTCATGGTTGAAATCATTTCGAAATTTCCATAGCTTTTCATCAAAAAAATTCTTTCCTAGGCTAGAATGAGAAGGCGATCTTATTCCATAAATCTTGGAATTTAGATTAATTATGATACTTCTCATTATTTCAATAGGAGCATCTAAACATGCTTTGAGCAACAAAATGTTGAATCTTATTTAGCCATGCAAAGTTGTGTCTTTAAATTGATAAATATTAATTCGATATGTGGTGACTTTTCACGAAAAGTCTAACAACTCTTAAATTCTTAAGGTCAAGATTGGAAGAAGTATTTCATACGGCAAACATGAAATCATCCTTTAATGATAAAAATGTATTCAACTCCAAGTATAGGCACAGGCTTCCCTTGCCAAAAGAAAAAAATATCTGCAACATTTTCTAAAGATGCCTTTAATTCCAAGAACAAGCATAGGCTCCATTGCCAAAAGGAAAGAAATATCCACAATATTTTTTTGCAGATTTTTTTAACTCTAAGTAAAGGCATAAGCTTACCCCACCAAAAGAAGGTGAGATATTTGTTACATTTTTTAAGAATACCTTCAACTCCAAATATAGATTGGATCAAAGACTATTTACAATTAAATCCATTAATTAGAATATATGATCATGAGAATTCATCACATACATTCTTCATGCACTTGTATTTTATTCAATAATTTATAGATAAAAAAGTAAAGCATGATATTGAGAAAAACCATTTAATGTACTAACTTCCTCAAAATCTAAAGGTAAGTCTCTCATCCTTTCAAATGACTTGAATATTAAACATTATCACTTCTATTGGCTATCATGGTTTCACCTCGATTAACCCATCAGACTTAGATTTCAACCTGGTCACCTTAGTTAACTATTATGGTTTTGCCTTGGTTAAACCATCAGACTTAACTTCCACCTCGATCATCATTAGTTGACAATTATGGTTCTGCCCTGATCAACCCATCAAACTTAGGTTTGACCCTGATCACTTTTGTTTACAGTCACGGTTTCACCCCAGTCAACCAATCAAACTTAGATTTCACCCTTGTCACCCTTAATTGACTATCACAGCTCTACCCTGGTGAACCTAGCAGATTTAGGTTTCGCCCTGGTCACCCTTACTTGACTATTATGGTTCTGCCCTGGTTAACTCATCAAACTTAGGTTTCACCTTAGTCACCCTTTGTTGACTATTACGATTCAACCCTGGGCAACCCCTTAGACTTAGGTTCCACCCTAGTCAGCTCATTTAATTTAGATCTCGCCCTAGACTTAAGGTTCATCTTTTAGTTATTCTATTTCAATGTACATGTTTTTATTTTATTTTGAAGACTTTACAACCTAAATGAAATTATATCTATTTGATCTTTGCCTTCTTCTTAAGATTTAGCAACAGCCAAAGAAGGGCAGCTGTAGACACCTAATTTCATCTGGGCCCATTTTTCTGATAGTCTCAATATCTAAGATTGAGAACCTAACAACCACCCAATAGAGGTTAACTTTTTTCAAGTGGGCTAGGCATTTTTAAGATCGATTTGTTCATACATAAAGGGTGGTGTATGCGTTTGATGGGAAAATTACAATTTTCAGGGTTGTAAAGAATAAATTTTGGATAAAAAAGATAAATATTCAGGAAAAAATTAGTTTTTAATATTTTCTTGGAAAATTTTGAAATTTATTTTTGCATATGATATCACAACCAAATTTTTTTATTTTTAACTTTTTCAAATTTTTTTCATGAAATTTTGAAAAATTACTATCATATATTTTTACTGATACATATGTAGCAATTTGTGTCAACACTCACCCAGAAAAATAAAAAAATATTCAAGAAAAAATTTCATGTGGCATTTTATAGTATAAGATGTCAAATCATCAAATTTATTTATTAAATTTGAAATTTTCACGATACACGAGTGTCATGCTAGTGAAATTTTTCTAATAAAATTTCTTTTGAATTTTAAGTTTTATTTTTTATTATTTTTATTGATTAATATTTTGAGTAATATGCTAAATTTAACTCATTTTTATAAATTTGAGCGTATTTTTGAAATTTTCTTAGTTCTAAAATATGAACTTTTCTTATTTTTAAATTTTTTTTGTAAAATTTTTTAGAGTTTATAACTTTAAATATTTTTTCATTTTTCATTAAATCGGCTTGGATGAATTTTTTTGAAATTTTGGTTCTCTTTTATTAAAATTTTCATGTATACCATTTTTTTCCATAAGAATTTTTCTTTTAAAATTTTACAAGTTTGGGACTTCTAATCAAGATTTTTCCATTATTATTATTTTATTTCTTTCATTTTCAAAATTTTTTTATGTTTATTTATTTTTATTTTTATTTTATTTTTAAGTTTGGAATTTTATAAGCTATTTTCATAGAAGCTAATTTACATGGATTTCAATTTTCCTCTAACCAATTTAGTTCAATTCTAACTATGTCAGTAGGTGATTTTACCTTGATAATCATCAAGATAATGAGTCATACATGGTGACTAGGCTAATGTACAAGGTTAATTTAATAAATGCATATCTAAATTAACATATATCCATTAAATTGATGAAAAAAAGGATATAAACTTATCTTGGCTAAAATTTCCAAGAGAATGTAGGGACACCTTTTTTTTTTTGTTTTTAGTTGATCATCCTCCTACAAGAAAAACAAAAAAGAAATCTCTGTGTTTTCTTTAATTCGTGTTTAGTTTTCTTTGAGAAAATTCAATTTTAAAGCTTTAAGTTGAAATCAAAGTGTTTTAATTTCAAAGGTATTCTTACTTTTAGTTTCCATTAAGATTTCCTTCATTTTTTATGTCATTCATCTTCATCTATATCCACTCTTGATTTTCAAAATTTCTTTCCTTTGTTGGTAGCTTTATGAACCTAATTTATTTAGGTGAAAGCCATTACCAAGTTATTGTAATTTTACATTACAATTTCATTTAATCTTTAGCAAAATCATTTTTTAAGTTTAAAGATTGTCAAGCATGTTCATATGAGTTGATTTTGATGTTGATGAATTTTCTATGTTCATATATTATGTGTTTATGCCTAGTTTCATTTTACATATAATTAGGAAAATTTTTGCTAGCATGATTTTCCATATTTTCTTCTTCCAAAATGTTTGTTGATATTATGATTTGACCTTGATAGAAATCTAAAGTGATTTGTCATGCCATTTTAGATGTTGTATGTTTCATTTTTTATTATTATTACTTATTTTTGTTATTTATTTTCATATGAGTTGATTATGAATATTTTGTGTTGATTATAAGATCATGTAAATTCATGTGTTTATTTGTGAATATGGTTGTGTTGATTATCAAATATTTTCATGCTGTGAAATAATACTAGTGTTTAAATTCATACATAATGCCATTTCATGTTTTTTTTTGTATCTTGGTGATAAATTGAGCTTGGTAATAGCCAGGACATATTATGTCTTGCTATGCATAAAAAAAATTTTCTTAGATTTTTTGGTGAAGGCCAAATGGAGGAGGGTTTTTTTTTTTTTTTTGGTGATTTTCCTCCTAGTTGTTAAGTCCATTTAGGATCGTCTCAAAATTTATGGAATTTTTTAGAGCCTAAAATTATTTTCCTTGAAATTTTTAAGCCATTAAAAAGGTGTCTCCGAGCCTTGGCCAAACCATGTATGGCCATTTTGGTAAATTTTCATCCTTTAGGGGCTTTTAGTAATTTTAGAAAATCTTAGGAACTAAGTTTTAAAATTTGAAAAAAAAATTTCTTGGCCATCCATGGTTGGTCGAATGGTCCTAGAGTGATTTTTGTGAATTTTCCATATGTTTTAATTCATTTTTTCAACATATCTAGCATTTTAGCCATTTTGAGGCCAATATGTAATTTTAAGAAATTTAGGGATCTATTAGCAGTCTTTGCATTTTAGGTCATAATTGATGTCTAAGTTAACCACCAAGGGTCTAATTGTTATTCCACATTAAATTACCCATTTAGGGTGAAATTGTCACTTCGTGTCATTTTCAAGCCTTTAGGGTTACTGCAATGCTTTCATGACGAAGGTAAACCTTATAGACATTTTAGTAATTTACCTTAAAATTGAGTCTTATGTGATCAATCGAGATACTTTCATTTCTAAGATGCACATTAGGGATAGGTTCATCTTTTCATGATATTGCTTAGGATTTTAGGGTTATAGGGATACTTTCACATTGAAGGTATACCTTAAGGACATTTTAGTCATTTATTTTAGAAACAAGTTTTTTAAGGTCAATGAGATACTTTTATGTCGAAGCTGCACTTCAAGGGACTTTTTGGTTTCTTTAACTAGGTTCGGGTCTAGGGATAAAATTCTAATATTTCCATAAAACCAAAATATATATTTTTAGATTAAGGCAATGTCTCTGATTAAAATAGCATGTGGAATGTCTCCCAACATACAAGAAGAGTTTCATGAATTATTTTAATACTGAGATATCATTCTAAAGACAAGTAAAATCAAGGTTTTTCAATTTTTTTAAAAACAACCTTTTCCTTTGATCCTATGGTGGGATGCAAAAGATATTTTCATTTCCAAAACCTTTTGTATTCCTTCCACTCTCTGTGGGGTGCGAAAGATAAAAAGAAACTTTTCATATTTTTTTGATCCTTCAGTAGGTTACAAATGATATTTTAATTTTCAAAAATATCGAAAACCCAATTTTCTCATTCGAAATAATAAACTTATTTCATTATCTTCTATTTTAATACTTGGGAATTATAATTAAATATCAAATTTTGAAACTAAATGAAAATTAAAATTTAAGTTAACATGCGATTAATGAGGTACCGATTGCCAAGCATCATGAGAGCGATCAATCCTTACTCATGATCATAATAGACTCCTAGATTTGAAGTGATCTCTGGCATTATTGCTGACCTTAGAGATTGTTTTGAGGGTTTCAAAACGCTTGAAATACAAATTTTGATAGGCAATCAATCTTATCTAGCCAAAACAGATTAGTTGCCACTTTGAAATAAATAGTAATTTCATAATGACTATTTAGGGTTAAGTTGAGTGAGTGATTCATCTTGACAACTTAATCCTAAAAAATAAGCAAAGATAATAATGATATGGCTTAATAAATAAAAATTGATGATATATATATATAAGAATAAGGCATATACTCGCCTTTTTAAGTCTGGCTAGTCAGGATTTATATCCTATCTACGTTACGACATCGGGTAAAGAGACTAGTTCCTAATGATTATATTGTATACCTATTGGAATCCAATTATGATATTGGACTTAGTGAGGATCCCATTTTGTTTCCACAAACCATGAAAAGTGAAAATTCCACACTGTGGCATAAAGCTGTGGTAGATTGATGGAATCAATGGCTAATAGTGAAGTATATGAATTAGTTGAATTACCATAGTAGGCAACCACTATTGGGTGTAAGTGGGTTTATAAAACCAAAAGAGATGCCTCTGGTAGCATTGAACGATAAAGCTAGTCTAGTGGCTAATGGTTTCACTTAAAGGAAAGGTATTGATTACTGCAAAACCTTCGTTCCAGTTTCTAAGAAGGATTCATTAAGAATTATCATGGCACTTGTAGCTTATTTTGATTTAGAGTTACATCAAATGGATGTGAAGATAACTTTATTGAATGGAGATTTAGAGAAAGAAGTACACATGAATCAACCTGAAGGCTTCTCTAAAAATAGCCATTTAGCATGCAAACTAAAGAAATCAATATAAGGATTAAAACAAGCTTCTCATCATGGTATATAAAGTTTTGCAACATTGTGTCATCATTTGGTTTCATTGAAAATGTTGTTGATTCTCTTGCATACACCTTAAGGTAAGTGGGAGTAAATTCATGATTTTATTTCTACATGTTGATGATATTCTCTTTCCAAGAAGTGACTTAGCTTTGTTACATGAAACAAAAGGTTCCTTTCTCAAAACTTTGATATAAAGGATTTAAGTGAAGCCTCATATGTTATAGGCATAGATATTCATAGAGATAGGTTTGAAAAGACATTAAATCTAGCTCAAGAAATCTATACTAAAAGGGTTTTGGAAAGGTTTAGGATGCAAAGCTATTCACTTACAATGGCACTAATTGTGAAATAGGATAAATTCAGTTTAATAGAATATCCCCAAAATGATTTGGAAAATGAGAAATGAATAGCATTCCATTTGCATCTATTGTTGCTCATGTATGCTTAGGTTTGTACAAAGCCTGACATAAGTTTTGTAGTAGGTACGCTTGGCAGATATCAAAGTAATCTTGGCATTGATCATTGAAAAGCTGCCAAAAGGGTTATATGTTAATTGCAAGAAACTATGGGCTATAAACTTACATAAAGATGATCTAAACATCTTGAGGCAATTGGATATTTCGATTCAGATTTTGGTGGATGTATTGATACAAGGAAATCTATTTAAGACAGGATACATTTTCACCTTAGCTAGTGGTGCTATATCCTAGAGGACAGCTAAGCAAATAGTTGTTGCTTCATCTACCATGGAAGTTAAGTTATTGCATGTTGTGAAGCAATGTGACAGGCATTATGGTTAAGAAATTTTATTTTTGGATTGAACATTATTGATTTTATTGGAAGCCATTAAAGATTTATTGTGACAACTCTTCTACAGTATTCTTTTCTAAGAGAGACAAAAGTAGGAGTCTTAGCAAGCACATAGATATAAAGTATCTTGCTATTAGAGATCATGTAAAGAAGTAAGAAGTGGATATACATCACATTAGCATAAATTTGATGACAGTGGATCCCACGTCTAAAGCATTGTCGAAAAACAATTTAATTTTCATGTGGATCATATGGGGCTAGTTAAATTCTGTTAAAATGGTTTTTGGCTTCTTTGATTTAATTGTTTTACATTCTTAAAGTTTATGAACATGTTATAGTTTGTGTACATAAACTTTACAAGTTGTTTAGACCTTGAATGATTATACTAGTTTCATTCATAAAGAATTATCCCATAAAGTGCTATTTGAATATGACCATTTTAATACATAGAAAAGAATATTCGAATTAGAATGCTATCACCATGATTCATGTTATGTGAATCTTTAATTGATTACGAGTTAGCTAGATTAACTTATGGCCATGTTAAGTTTTGGATTTAATTATTACATATTCAAGTTCTTGGTTTATCATATGAGCCAAGTGATAAGAGTTAATCTCTACTTCCTTAACTAATTAGAATATGCATTCCTTGATGGTAGGATTTAACTCTACTTACTTTAGTATAGGTCCCTAGTCTAGTCTATAAAATTGCATGTGCAGCATTATAAGTTAATTACTAGAAAAAAAAATAGAATAGAAGACTTATACAAATTATTTTTTTGTGCTTTAAAGCAAGGTTGTTCATCTTGATCAACAAAGGCTAGAGGTATAGACTCAGTTAATTATTACAAAAAAAGCCAAAAAAATATTGAAAAATCATTTAAGGTTCAAAAATGACTTTTCAATTCAGGGTCATAATGCTCCTAGTGCTAAAATAGGGGGATTTTGGTTTTTGGATTTCCTAGAGCTACACTCGAGTTAGGAACATTCGAATATTCCTGACAAAAGGGGGTTAGTGATAGTAGCTTCACAATTGGGATAATAAAATAGCTTGTTAACCATCTCACAAACAAAAGGCACTAGACACAAGATCAAGGCACATGCAACTTAAGGAAAATTGAAAGAAACATATTATTTTTGTAAATTAGAATGTTTATATTCATTTAACCTTGAACCCAAACATGAAGAGCTTGATTTTTTTTCCTAAGATTAGAAGACCAATTGATAGAAAACATTAAATCTATATTAATCTCCATTTACTAAAGGTAATATGGACTTAACTTGAGGGATTTTATAAAAACAAATTTTTTTACATGAATTAAACAAACATTTCGATAAACATATAGTGAACTAAAACGTAATATCCTTGACACTAAACACATATAACATGTTTAACCAAAATAATATGACATTTATACATGAAAATGATGATAAAAATGCAAGGAAATGAACAAGAAAATGCATGGACATTTTTGCTTCATAAATGACATCACGAATCATGACATAAGAGATTATATGGAGCTATTTAGAAAAGAGAAAGTATGCTGGAATTTCCAAGACAACATCAAGACATGATTTGCAATACAAATCAAGCATAAAAACTTGCCCATCATAAGAAAATCATACTGAAGGACCATCAAAACATAAAAATCATAATATTACCACAACCAAGGCCATAATAACGCATGGATATCTTTAGATAAGGTTCTAGTTTTTCATAAAAATGGCTAATCAAGAAAAGATGATGAATAAAAGAAAGAAAAAGAATGGAAGAAAGATAGGATAATACCAACAAGCTTTAAAACCTTTCCTTAGTTGTGAACAGAAAACTTTCCACATTTTTAGCTCACTTTCTTCCCTTTCTTTGCTAAAAATTAGCAAGAAAGGATGGCCAAGAATGATCTTGAGGGTTATGTTATCAACAAAGGGGGTTTTGGAGAGAAAAGACGAGTAAAATGAAGGGTTTTGAGAGGGTTTTTGGTGGGTGCTTGAGGGAGCTACGAGAATGGGATTTCTTAGTTAAAGAGAGCAAGGGAGAATGTTTTGTAAAAGTGTATTAGCTGAACATGAAAGTAACATTTATATAGAGATTGATTTCAGGCTTCCAAATAACCTAACCTATGGAGCATTTAATCATTTATCATGTACAATTTGATGGTCCTTGTACCATAGGGTAAGCTATCAACATTTGATTGGTTAATGTACTATACTTGTAGCCAAAAAAAGCCATGCATAGACTGGTACATTGAGTAATGCCAATCTTACCCTTTAATAAATCAAATTATAACATGAAATGCCCTTATCTCAAGCTTAATAAACCCTTTAAAAATTTGACAATACAATGCTTAAGGCCCAAAATAAAATCCATGTGATTTTCATAAAATCTAATATGAAATTGGATGATTTTTGGAGCCAAAATTATGGCCAAATTTGTATTTTAATGCCATAGTGCATGGAGGTGAAAATGCCACAAACTGGGTAGAATTACTAGCTATATGGATACACAGCATCATATATTTTGATATATAAAGTAAAATTTACCCAAAATATATCGATAAATTAAAGAATGTATTGATACCTTTTGGCCTTTATTGATATGTTTACTTATGTATCAATAGATTTGGGCCAAAATTGTAATTTTTGCTAAGTATAACCCTGTATCAATGCCCTTGATATTGATACAACTAGTGAAATGCTAATGACATAGGAGCCTTGAATCGATACATAAGGGCTATGTATCGAAACGTTTATGCAAATTTGTGAATTTTATGCACCTTTGGCTCTCTGAACACCGCACCTTAGCTAGGAATGATAAGGGATTGATTCATGCTTGTGCAAATTTTTTTTTTTGATGATGCCTCAAATGATATCTTTTGATGCTTTAGATATTGTCCTGGACAAAATGGGATGTCCATGATTTCATGATGGGTGAAAACCCTATCTTTGTACTAAAACATATTTTCCAGCAAGTGCACCATGTCATGAAAATATTTTCTTCATGATCATATCATGCTTGTTCAAGTCATAAGATTCCTTGACATATATATGTAATATTTTTGCCATACCTAACATTTTTACTCATGTTTGCTTGATAAAAATATCTTCTTGATATTTGTCTAGACTTTTTTTTTTTCATTTCTTGCTTGATCATATATTTATGTGTCTTTATGATTAAAATGTGTGAGATATTGCTTTGGCATGTCACAGTTTTTTTTGTTTTTATAAACCACCTTAAGTTAAGTTAAGATTAACTTTAAACAATGAGGACCACTCTTGATTCAATGTTTTCATTATGTTGAGACTTCAACCTTGGGGTAAAATCAAGAGTTTTATATTTGGATTCACGGCCTAAATAGGCAAAACAAAAATAAAATTTCCTAGTTTATAAAATGTGAAAAGCCTTAAGTTGAACTTAAATATTAATTAGTCAAATGCCATGGATAGGATCGTTCACTAGCCTAACTCTTCGAGGTTTTGAATAGATTTGTGATTCCACTACCATGAACCCCAAATGGCAGACATTCACATGTTTGAAGTCTTAATATGTGACTAAGATAGCCAAATACATGAGACAACTCTATTTTAGCGCTAACATCACTATAACACTAATTTAAAAAATTATTTTCAAACCTTAAGCAATTGTTTTAAATTTTTATAATATTTTCCTTTAAAAGGGAATCAAATTAACTTTTTGATGGTTTCTCGTTTGCTCCTAGATGTGTTCGAATAAAAGAGCTATGGTTTTTCAAACCCTCATGTTTGGAACCTCTTAAATCTATGATCAGCATTTTGTTTGGGCCATTTTGGCCCATGAGATAATTTTTTGGGAATTTAAAATTTTTTTTCCTAATACATGAAATTCTATTTATGGAAAGTGTCATTTGAAAGTTAACGATTTCAAACGAATCTAGGGCTACTTTTCAAAGTTTCTTGCATCATTTCTCTTACACATGCTGTCAATGTTAAACCAAGTTAGATTTAAAAAAGTTATTTTCTTCTAGAAGGTGATTTTTTTTAGATTTTTTGAATATTTTTATATTAATTCTCATTGAGTTACCTTTCAACGGTATTTAGTTTTCTAGTTAAAACTTTCATATAAGTCCGCAAAATTCAAAAAGGTGGATAGCGCAAAGCTATTCCTTGTTTTTATTATTATATAAAATCAAGCAATTTTCTCAAATCATTTTTTCGAGGCATTCAAACTCCTCGAGATGAGCCTAGCTCTTACCATAATGAATATTTAAGTCATGTACGACTCCCGCTAGGATCAAGGCCCAAACTTTTTCAAGAAATAGATTACTAGTTTTAATTCAAAATCTATGTTTTTATCAAAAATATCCAAAAACATTCCAATTTCCAAAATTACTAAATTCTTTATCCACAAGGGTCTTCCAAACCTTTTTTTTAAGACATCAAAAATTCAAAATTTTTTTCTCCTAGATCTCTTTGATTTTTTCATGCCTTAAGTGACCAAAGAGTCCATACACATCTCAAAGTTGTTAATTTGGTTATTGTTAAATAACGAATAATAATTATGAGATACATTCTTACTAACCCTCTTTTCTTTATTTTTGTGTGTTCTATGCTTTGCAATATTTGTTATATTTATTTATATCTTACTAATATGTTTCCTTTGTTGATGATAATTTAGTGTTCATGCTTTAAAAACCAAATTTCCTAAAAACTTAAGGTAACATTCTATGTTGGCATCCCTCAAGTACTCAGCAAGGAATACCCTCTTCAAATTAAAAACGTAAAAAATATTTTATTGAAACTTATGTACTTCTCCATCTTCCCAAGTCACACAGAGGAGTTCGAATTTACATTAGAAACTTAAATTTTCTATTTTCAAAAATGTATCATAGCGAGGATTATACAAGAACAATGATTATTTAAAAGCTGAAAAGCCAAAAACTGAGATTAACTATGGCTAGATGGTACCGATTTAGGACGTCATGGGCTTACTAATCCTTTCCAGCACATAACCAACTCTCGGACCCTACTAATGAACTCTGAAAATACATAGATCATAAAATTGAATCTTCGAGTTTCATAACTCAAGATAATGGTTTTAATACGTACACCAACCATTTGTCATCCCTCACTAATTTTTTTATATCTTAGGATATAATTTTTAATAAAAACATCTATATTTAAAAATATATGAATTAAAATTTTAAAAACTATGAAAATAGTTTTTTAATTAGTAGTTCATTTTTAGTTTTTTTTTTTAATATTGAAAGATTTAAGTATCCTTAATTTTGTTTTAGCTCAATATAAAACCCTTGACTGAGTTTGGTGTCACAAGTTATGTAATACAAACTCAGTTGGGAAAATTACATAAAAATCAAATTAAAATTATCTATACTATATATAAAAAATTAAGGATATTTGAGTCTTTTAATTTTAAAAAATAACTATTTAAGAGCTACTTTTTTTCTAATTTATCTTTTAATTTAAAACAGTAACTGCTCAGTTAGAAAACTGCTCTTCATTTTAACTTATTATTTATAAAATAAAGTAACTTGTTTAAAAAATTATTTTTCACCCACTTTTATGGGTGTGATAAATTTTAGTTATGCATAAAACTCTTAATTGAGTTTGTTATCACTTAGCTTTGGTTATCATTAAGCCCAATAATACTAACTCAGTTAAGAATTAACAAGAAAAATCTAACTAACATTATAATAATAAAATAAAATTAGGGATATTTAAATCTATCAATATTAAAAAATAAATAAAAATGAACTACTAATTCTTAACTGAGTTAGTGTCAGTTAACTTAGTGATAATAAACTTAGTCAAGAATTTTATATATAACTAGAATTTATCACACTAAAAAAAAAGTGGGTGAAAAAAATAATTTTTAAAAAATTTTATTTTATTTTAAAATAATAAATTAAAAATAAAGTGTAGTTTTTTTTTAATTGAGAATCTATTTTTTTAAATTAAAAGATAAATTAG